>JAJHUR010138948.1:107262-188560 GCA_027495735.1 Lutjanus campechanus
CACACACACACACACACACACACACACACACACACACTCACACACGGTACAGACGGCTTATGTTACACTTCTGTTGCACGGAGGAGGCTTTCACACTTGTTTGTGTGTGCATGTGTTCGTCCATACATGCATACATACATGACGTCTGAGGTCATGAGGCTGTCATGTATGATGTAACTCTCATTTCCAAGATTTCCAAGATTTTCACCAGGCTGATTTTCTCAAACAAATACACCAACTCTGCCTCTAACAATACAAGAATATTTTTACATTTTCCAATGTGGAGATCACTAAAATTGTCGTGTAATGTTTATCATTTTTACTGTGGCGCTGCGATATGTAATTTTGTGTTATGTGTCCTGTTTTGTTTCTATTGTTCTGTGGTGTTCTGTCACTCTGTACAGTACTTTTAATTGTGATCTGATAAGGGACTGCACATGTAAATTAGTTTTAAAGGCGTTATATGTAGGAATTTTTGTTTAAAACATTCAAAAATTAACTGAAATTATAAAAGGAATGTGAAGAAATAATAGTTTTGACACTGTGTCAAAGACATAACTACTGAAAATTGCATTCTAACCAGCTAGCCCCGGCTCGTCCTCTCTTGTAATACCACCTTTGTACTTTATGAGGCTGATAGTGACTTACTGTAGTGCCCAGGCTTCAGCTCAATGTGAGAGATGAAGAAATAGGGCTGCCAAGAGCTGGGTATTGGTTAAAAAATGATGTTACCAGTATCAATACTAGTACCCTTCAAGTGATTCAATAGAGTTCTTCATTTGATACCTTTTCTTTAGTTTTGGTGGCAGCCAGTGCACTGTGCTCGATTTCACCACCACAGACTGTATGTAGCTGCTAACTGTACCTGCAGCAGAGTGCCGATCACGCATTGCATTAAATTAAAGAATACTTGCAGTAATTGGCTGTGAACAGAATCATACAAATAGTCATGTTTTTCTCAATCTGGGCACAAAAAAAGAATAAAATGTAGATATAATTTGACTGGAAAAGTTTTGATACCACTTGGCACTGGGTTATATTGGTTGATACCTGATACCTGTTGAATACTGATAAAAATCCCTTGTGCTGCCCCGAAGGCAAGAAACAACGTTTGGCAGCAAAGAAAGAAGTGATAGAAATAGAAGCAACCCAGAGTTAACATTGTCGTTGTTTTGCACCACCGGAGACAGCTCTTGGGGAGTATAGGGAACTAGTTTGATGCAGAACAGGTGACGTTTCTTTTAGACTAGTAGCTAAACAGCTGTTAATGCTAATGTTAGCTATTTAGCAATAGCTTACAAAGGTAGCTAATGGTATGATGTTGCTGACAGTGTTAATGTGCTTGCTAAGTTAGCTGTTTGATGAAAGAAAGAAAGATCTACGGGAGGGACTGTGCGTTTCATTGTTTACTACGGTCAGTGTGGACAATTTTCTGCTGATGCTGCACCCAATTTGTTTGGTTGTATGAATTCGACAAGTGGCCAGTTCTAACATATACGAACGCTTTTGGTTTGGTGGCTTGATTCGAACCACCAGACCAAAATGTTGGTATTTAATGAATGAGCAATCTACTATTTTTCTCCAGAGTTTCTTGTAGCAGCTTTGAGTCAACTTTACATCAAATTGTAACATTTAAGCTTTATGTAAATGGTTCATTACAAATAATATAAATAAAATTGGCATTATAGCCATCATTCATGCGTCAGAGTGCACAATGTAAATTATTTACTTTTCACCACTTTCAATCCTCTGATCTGTTTAATCTATTAATTTTCTCAAATGTTGCAAATCCAATGAAAAGGCCAAACTGAATTTATCCTGCTAACATGTATAACGTTTGGCGTATGTGGCAAAATAACAACACACACACACACACACACACACACACACACACACGTATACACACACACAAAACACAAAAATGACAGCATGATCCCTGCTGTTTCACTGCTTATGTGACTATTTTTCTACCATCAATGTCAAATTAGTTTTCTCAGAAACAAAATGGAGGAGTGAATGTTCTTTTATAAACTGATTGTGCACATTTGATATTTTATTTAATAGTTGGTGAGGTGCAAGCAACCTGCAAGCAACACAGATGGAGTGAAAATTTTGCCAAATATTTTATATTAAGATATTCTTTATGAAAAACTGTGTCCTGAAGACTCAGACTCCTTCAGCTCATGATTATATGCAGATGACTCTTTGATGTAACATTTTTTATTTATCTTTATTATCATGTTTTTTGTCATCTTACCTGCCTAAATTAATTTTGATTTAGTTTTTTTTATTGTTCTATTGTACTCATGTGACATTGATGTATGGAATAAAACCTTACGTCTGAGATGAAAGTTTGTTTTTTTCTCACAAGATCCAATAACCTTTTCACATCCTCTCAAACATTGCTCTTGCAGGCATCTGCACGTCTAACACGTCAGCACTGATGTAAGACGACAGCACCGAAGCTTACCAGTAAACTCAAAATGATATGATCAAACCTGGACCTGATGCTGTCTTCTTACCTCTGCCACCTTTTATATTAGTCAGAGCATCAAAATGTATCGACAGCAGACTATCCATAAGGTCTGACACTTTGTCGTGTGATAAGAAACGCAATTTTCTCGTTACTGGAAATGGAGACACCTGAAGAATTGAAATGTTTTACCAAAGATTTATGTTTTGACATTAACATGTAATTTGTGCAGAATGTGAGGGCTGTTTATCAGTGTCAGGGGGAAGCAAACACAAGGAAACCTCACAGTCAAGTCACAGCCTCTCAGTCACAGTGTTTGGCTCACCACCCTGCCAGGCAGCATGTTCAGAATTTATATCGCCATGTGTGGTGCCGTTATCTGTTGTCTGTGTTCATTTGTTTCATTTTTTTTAAATAAACTTTTGACAATAAAGGATTGTCATGTAAAAAGTAACATTCTGGTTGGGATTAAGGTTAACAAATGTCAGATGGAGGAGATGTCAAACAGAAAACATCGGTGAAATGTCAGGAGGACAAAGCTCCAGGCTTTCTGTCTGACCTTTTATTAAGAGGTAAGGGTTATGTGTAATGGTGACAGCCATATTTATAGTCACTGTAACCGATGAATCTATATAGTAAATTGTTAGTATTTTCAGAATGGTTTGTTTTTATTTTAACCATGGATAGAGCATGACTCTATGGATATCAATCTCTTTTTGTTGGCTGATTTATCACTTTGTTCAGACTGAAATAAATGTTGACGTTCATAATCCCCAGAGGATGAACCCTACTGACTTGTTGATCACCTGGCTTTGAGTTTTTATTTATCCTGTGAAATATCTCACCAACATCCACAAAATGGATTGTCACAACATTTTGGACATTTCATGTTTCCATCAGCCACTGGATGAATTTGCCAGGAAATTTGGTAAAGACAGTCATGCCCACCTCATGATGAATTGTAATAATGTTACTGCTGCAGTTTGGTCAGGTTTAGGCACAAAACTACTCGGCTAGGTGAAGGATAAGACCACAACCATGTTACATTAAATAACTCCTGTGACACACGTGACGTTATGTGCCTCACAACTTTTAATAACTCTTTGGTTTGGGCGCTTGAACGGCAGCCTCTTGGGTGAAAGTCCTGTGTTTGTTTCCATCCACCACACCTCCTCCATATGTGGGCTTTCTCCCCCTTTATATGATGTTAACAGAGCGGGGCAACTTATACAGCAGCAGATGGATTTACACTGATGTTACTTGAAAAGCTCAGTGCATCTCTTTCATCCGCTAACAGGTATCATTTCATCTGCATGACTCATCGAGTGCCGGTGACAAATCGTCAGTGATAAGTCGGGAGTGAGACCGGGCTGTTCTGATGATCTCTAGTGCCATGAGGTCAAAATTTAGATTTTCATTCATTCATTCATTTCTAACTGCTAATTCAAGTTAAAACATTTCTAATTGGCATGTAGGCATCTTCACTCTAATTTGTGCCACCCTGTCCACTCGTCTTTACCTGGACTCACTTCTTTTCTTTGATTTGCAAATGCAATTATGCAATGTCTGAGATCTCTCCATTGTTTTCTGAACACAGAGTCAGTCTTTTTAAAATGCTTTGGTTTAAATTGTCATTTCAAAGTAGGGTGATCAAATGATGTATTGATGGCCAAACTGGGGGATGTCCCCGGTTTTCTGTTCAAAAATCTGGTCAAGGGCCTGTTTTTGGAGGAATGATGTTTACAGGAATGCATTTGTGTTATAATCTGAAGCTGTGTTATTGAGAGTACAGCCGAACATAAGTAGCACTAATGCCATATGGAGACATTTTTGTCCAGAGAGCTTCAGCTGATACAGATGTGAATACTTCCTCCTGCAATGGTGAAAGCATATTTGAGGAACCTCATTTGCTTAAGTGGACATTAATTATGTCAGAGTCTGCTCCACTAAAAGATAATGTACATAACTTCCAGAATGGACACAATGGGAAACATCTGATTTGATGGAGCCTAATGAAGCTTCATCACCAGCACTTAATGGCTCCGGCTATTCACCCAGACCTCTCAGGGCTAAATGAAAAGCTAAAGAATCGCCTAAGTGGCCGGCATCTCCACAGAAATAAAACCGCCTGCGCACATCGCTTCAAAGCGGCAGAAAATAATTTGAATGAGCGTTCAAGCAGAAACATATGTATGCACATTTCAAAATAGCTCAAATTAGTGGAGATAATGAAAAGTGTCTGTGATTTAAAAATAATATATGTTGCTTGTATTTGAATCTAATCATGTCATAAAACTGCTATATTTGCTGTGATGGAAAACGCTTCTCGCCAGGTTGTGCGAGCACATATAGTGGTTGAAACATAAACATCTGCTTGTACACAGCAGATTTGGGTTTAGTTTTTCTGTTTAGGTCCCATTACATCTCCAACCTGGTGAATGGTTTCTACATCCTACACTGTTTACAAACATCTAAATAATTAAATTAAAAATAAATGCAGTGGATATACATTCATGCATATGCGCCTATGATTGATAAAATGAGTGAAACTGATGAAATTTGGTTGCATTTTAGAGCCCTATAAAGAATGGATTTTCAATATATGGAGTGCAACAAAGCCTGTCTCTGTAAAAGCTGCAGAAAATGACACTGCAGGCTAACTGCAACCTGTAAAACTTAATAGAAGTCTTCAAGAGCAAGACAAAATAAATATCAGCCCCTGAAAATCAAACTTGAATTTGTCTATAGCTTTGCAAAAACATAGAAACCTGATAACACAAGGGAGTATACCCCACAGGGGACAAGGACTGATTTGTTAGACAACATAAATATCTGACAACTGAGAACTTTTATGAGGCCAACATGGGAATCCAGAAAGGTCAGTTTGCAAATTCCACCTGTAGGAGAAAAAAAATTATGATTAGTCAATAATACCTTAAATATCAGTATGCTACTTTTTCAAAAAATACAAAGGATTTATTGCTTTTCCCAGGAGTTTTTGGTCAGAAGAGAAGGTTTCGATAATATTTGACACACTTAAAGGAATACTCAGCTGATAGTCCATGTGTTGAATGTCAGACACTCACTGAAAAGTTTGTAATTCACAGTCAGCTTCATGTTCAACTACTCTAAGTTAAAACAAAGAAATGTGTCAAAATGTCCTTAGAAACCTCCTGAAGCATTCATCGCTTCTGCACCGTTGATTTCACTGGTCAGTTTCTAACAGTGCGCCTGTGGCAAATGACGTGCTTGTTGGATTGTCAGGGTCTGAAACCTCCCCCCCCCCCACAACAATGTGATGTAGGAACTGGGTGTGCAGAGCCGAGAAAGTCTGCAGGATTTGAACTTCTCTCTCACAATGTTATTTTTTTCCTTTGTCACACAACTGCTTCTTTTACGTTTCTTATGTAAGTGCAACACCATAAATGCCTTTGAGAACAGGCTGTGATAGTCTGCACTGTTGCCTCTTTTTGAACTATTGTTGCTTTATATTGGACAATTTACGTCAACACAAACATTCAGTGCCAGGAAGGAGCATGCCCTTTATGTAGTGAGGTGGAGAGAAAGTGTATGAAGGTTTGGATGGTGAGCATGGACATGTAGCAAGTCTGACTTAAATGCAGGAGACTAAAGTTTACGTCATATAACACCATTTTATCAATCATAACCATGATATTTCCCTAATTTAACCATAACCATGTGTTTTAGTGTGCCAGTTGATGTGAAATAGAGTATATTGTGTACATATGTATGTGTATGCAGAATATGTAATGTGTTGATATTTGGCTCTGGACTCATTTTCTGAATGGTGAGGTGGAGGAGGGACTTATGAAATGCTATATAAACAACACTAGTGTTGTGTTATATATGCATATAGATATATGGTGCATTAAAAGAACTACACCATGTGAGGGTAAACACAAGTTGGCTGCCCTGAGTTAATTTAAGGCTGGGGAAAGAAAGTTGACATTTGGAAATACTGTTTAAACTGAGAATTGTAAAAATGTTGGCATTGGATTTAATCCAGAGTTTGACAAAATTATTGTCCAATAACATTATTCTTGTCTGGCGATTGCCTTGCATTCTTCTGTATGATGGAAGACTTTTTTTTCTGGCTGTTCAGGGCAGACTTTTGCCTTCAGGCTTGGGCAGACAGCATTTTGTTGTGTATAAACTAGTAGCCAGTGGAATATGTAGTTAAATGCTAATCATGTAATCATTTTCTCAAGAACTCAAATAAATGTTTTCCTTTTTAGTCCGGTTAAATCAGACTCTGGTGCATTTTTCCCCCTACAGTTCATTTTGGCAGGTGTCTCATTTGGTGTAATCCAAGTCTCCTCAAGCCACGACATGCTGTTCACTTGCTCATGCACACCGTCACACCACACACGCCCAGTTCAAACGGTGTGCACACACACATGAATGTGGCTCCAAGCTAAGAATCTGCAGTGAACATTAAGGCTACAAAATGCCATAAATGACGTCTTTTAAGTTAACTTGGCATGTTGGGGCTTTAGGAGACTTGGATTACACCAGACGAGCAGTATGGAGGCATTTAATGTTTTTACTTTGGTTGTTTTTTGTTTTACATTTTCCTGTGAAACTCCAGCAGTGTTTTGTGGACTAAAAAAACTAAACTTCAATCAACATTAAGGTGAGTAGATTATGACTAAATTTTCATTTTTTGGGTGCACTATTCCTTTAACTAAGGTACTGGCTTAGAACTGAGGTTGGGCACTGCACATAAGCTGCCCACTGCTCCTAATATTTAGGACGGGTCAAAGTCAGAGAAAACATTTCACTATATATGTTGTGGTGAGTGTGACTGTGAATGTGATAAATAAAGTTGATTAACTTTCGTTTTTTTACATTCAAATCACATTTCTCCATGTTAAACTGCATAGCGATGTTTCTGTGAATGGAGTGAACACTGCATTTTTTTCTATGTATTAAAATGCCCTTAGAGTCTGGACAGAAAAACTTAATATCATGTTTTAATTTGTCTGAAAGACCAGTGGAAAAAAAAACCCTCACAGAATTTGAACTATCCAGCATCAATATAAGGAAGAAACTGAAAATAAGGTTTTTAAATTAACAGCAATACTTTGGGGGACAAACAATTATAGGTTTATCAGTTTTATGCAAAAACTTAAAACTTGTACTGTTCCAAACTTGTACCTGAATTTTCTATTTGCCTTCTAGGTGTCTAAAAATACTTTTGGAGCTCTGTTTTTTCAAGTGTGTATCTTTATATACGCTGCTTATCTTGGAGACGCAAACATGCTGTTTTGTTCCCCTCACCACCAAGAGTGTAGATTACACCGAGGCTCAATTTTTCTGCATTTGAATGGATTGACCTTTTCAACAGCCCGAGGCACATGCAGACCTCAGGGATGGTGCTCACACAGGTGGAGGATGAGTACTCTGCGTCCTTGACTCTCGATGATGTCTGTGAATGCAACTTTTCAACAGTTCAGTATTTCACTGTTAGTTCATTTAATTTAAATGTTAATTTTGGTTTGTTATTTCCCCAAATAAACAAGGAAATGATGTTTTACAGATGCTGCAGATGTGTAGAAGCACAGTCACAGTATCCATTTTGCATGATGAGAGAAATTGTTCTTTGTGTTGTCCAGTTCATCATAAATGCAATCTAGTGTAATATTATGGCATAATTTGAGTCCACTAATCATATTATTAGTATTATTATCCTGGACCATTTTTCAGAAACTGGCTGGTACTTTTTTTGTGTGTGTGTTCATCCAGGTTTCCTTGGAGTTTTCTCACCCTTCCTGAAATGAGCCAGACTGCAGCGCTGAAGGCTTCAGGGTTTGTCAGGACCGCTGCGTCACACGAGGCAGGCGTGAAGCCAGCTTAGTGAATGAACTCTGGGTGTGAAGTCAACGTTGTATAAATCACAGTGGGTTGTTACATGAGTTAGACGTTGCTCGCTGCGTGAATATAAACTTCCCAGCATTCAGTTTTACTGTCAGACAGAGAAAAGGGAATCCCTTGAGATGAGAAAACTGACCCCAACCCAAACACACAATCCTCCATCCACACACTTCTCTTCTTCCTCATCTTCATTTATGTCCTCCTCATGTTTACATGGATTTACTACAGGTGCTCCAAAGATTGAAGATGAATGTGAGTGTGTTCAAGCTCTCCCTCTGAACTCTATATTCACTAAGTGCACTGTCAACTCATATGAACAGACCAGTAGGTTGTTTTGAGGGAGGATAACGGGGGGTTCCCCGACCATGGCTCTGAAATATCCGCAGCCTAACTGTGCTGTGTGCTGATAAATCCATGGTGCTGTCCGTGGTGCTGAAGTAGCAGCTACATTTTTAATTGCTACTTTTTCTCTCTCGGTCCTGCCCTTCTGACAGTTTTGTCTCGGATCTGTAATATTCCCTTAGGAAGGATCGAAGGCCTCACTCAGACATGTCAACTGTGTTTCCACCACAGCTAACATCTGGACAGCGGACAACAAAAGGTTTCTGGGTTCTAGTTCTAGTTCACTGGATCAGCAGAGAAACGTTGGAGTGCAACAAGGTACAAAAGTAATATAGAATACAACACCCAACATAACTAATTACTTTTGATACCAAGTAATAAGTAAAGCAATATTGCTTGTTAAAGGAGTAATATGTAAAAAAAAAAAAAGTAATGAGTTACTGGCATGAGCAGCAAGTCTGAAATAACTGAGGATCCACAGGAAACAGGAATGGAGCATTAAAGAGGGTGCAGACAGGCAAATTAAATCTTATGTTTAGCAATTTACCTCATGTATGATACTGCCTTTTTATGTGAAGTTGTCAACATCACCATCTTAGTGCTGCTGTTTACATTCAAACTGACACAAATGCAAAAACATGCAATACAGCATTATTTCCTGAGTGTATATGTGTATGTACATATTGTTTCTTTTTTTTTTTGGTTCTATATTTTATCCTATTTCATATGTTGTATTTTGTGTGCACATTGAAGGAACCACGAGTCAAATTTCATTGTACAGCCCTGTGTTGTGTGTACTGTAGCCCTGAGGTTGATGGTATGAGTATATATATGTATATATATATGTCAAGGGACTGAGAGCAAATTCCACCTTGACCTTTGACCCCTGTTTCCTATATTTATCCTATTATTAGAAATCATAACAGAATAGTAAAAGACTGTATTTCCTCCCTGTTGTTATCATATATAACGACCCCATGACAAAATGCTCCTGATGTGAACTTCATTTGACGACACTGAAGACAATACTACCAATATAATGTGCAGTATTACTTTATTGTGAAGTGCAATATCATGTTCATTATCTTATGCAAATTGCTTTTCGCTTAGGTTTCTTATCATGTTTTCATGTTATGTACAATATAATGTGCAATTTTACATTCATTATCTGATGTAATATGGCTTTTCATTACTTTCAGCATCACTGTCAATACTACTTTTTCTATTTTAATTTATTTTGGTTTACTTTTTAAACCAAAATTCTTTAAGGCACTGGTTTTTGCATTTACTCCTTGTACACTTTATATTTTATATGTCACTTTATATTTAATAGTAATGCTGTACTTCTCTCATGTAACTGTAATACTGGAACAATCTCTGACACAAGAATGTCCTTTGGGGTTAATAAAGTTCTATCCTGCCTCTTATCTTATTTCATTGATACTTATACACATGAAACAGTTAAAAATCCAGATGTTCTCTTGTGCCTTTTCAATTTGGGGTTTTCTTGGCCATGCCACTTTTTAAAAAATATCTTTTGATCACATGATTACATTTTCTTGTTTTGCTCTGTCCTGAAATAAAAGATAAGTTGAGCTTCAAAGTTCATTCTTTACCTTTGGCACCTGTCCATCCTGGGAGGGGGATCCCTCCACACAGGGGGTTTTGGACACTCTACAGACTATAAAATCCCCCCTGAGCCAAACTGTGATTTGTGATTTTGGGCTGTACAAATAAAAGTGGACTTGACTTGACTTGACTTGACCTTGCAGAGGCACTTGAGAAATCAAACCAGTAATCTGCTCGGTTTTACCAATTTTAAAAGACAAGTGGAGGTCAGATGAAATAACTAGTGTGTAGTGACATTAAAATAAGTTTCATGGATCAGTAGTTTCATGATCAGTTCTGTGGAAGGACTGCAGCTACCTCAGAACATCTGAGAGGAGACAACATCTGATTTATGATGTTTGAGCATCTTTTGGCATCAGCTGCCTGTCTCACTCTCTCTGTCTGTCTCTCAGCCTGCTTCTCCATCCTTGCTTTCGTCACAACCACGCAATTGGTCGTGGGGAGGGGAGGGGGGAGCTGGAGGGGGAGTCCACGGTGGGTGACGGCGCTCCTGTCAGCCGCTCGTTACAGAAGTTGCTCCTATAAAAAGCCGCTGTGGACGCAGAGCAGCTCAGACTTTCTCCGCTCAGCTGCGTCCTGCAGACAGAGATGCGCGTTATGGAGCGCACGTTCAGAGAGCAGCTCTTCTTCCTGGTGTTGTGTCTGTCTGTCCTCAAGGGAGACTCCAGATATATAGAGGTAAGTATCAGGGAATGGAGAAACTTTGTTCTTATTCACTTCTGCAAAGATTCACTTTGAAGTTCATGTTAAAACGCGCACGTGTTTTTTTTCTTCTGCAGAACAACGAGATCTCAAAAGATGAATTATATTCGTTTTTCAACTCGGAGCTCAAGAGAGAAATACCTGAGGAGTTACTGTACCGCCGACCTTTGCGTAAGTCATATGTGTGCATGTGTCAATCTATGTAAGATACGATAAGGTCAACTTTATTGATCCCACGCCGGAAATTCACTTGTTACACGCAGTTTTGGGATCAAAGAAAAAGGTAGAAAGGTAGAGAGTGATGAATGAAAATACAAATGAAATGAAAACAACACTAAAATTAATGAAGTAAAAACCTATATAAAATATATACACACACTTTAAACCCGTAATTTTCAAAAACAGAGATTTATATTTTAAACCATTTTCCCCAAATCATTTTTTTATACACCCCATGGATTATCAATGAGTATCATTTTGATATGATTTCTCAATTTCCTTTTAAATTGCCATAACTCGTGCTTTTATTAACTGTTTGTCAACCAAACTGGTAATTGTTTGTTCCTTTTAAGATCTGTTTTTGCAAAAGAACTCCTCATATAACCTAATTCTTGCAAAAATACATAATTGACAGATTTTACAGTTTATATGCGAGTAAAGTACATTTATTTGTCTCCCACATACTCTGTCTTTATTGCAAAATTATAAACTATATCATCAACTTGTACGTAAGTCATATGTATGTATGTGTAAATATATATAAGGTACAATGAAATCAACTTTATTGATCCCCTCTGGGGAAATTCAGCAGATCAGGTGTTGTGTTGTTTTGATAAGATGTCTATTATTTATTTATTTAGTTAGTTGTTTTTTCCAGAACTTATGCTTTTTTGATTGTGCACTTTTATGAGAGTCAGTAACGTCTTAGACTTTGCATCACTGCATCATAATATGGCATAGGTCTCATTGTGTTAATATTTTGTTGCACCAATAGCAATCCCCATAATATTGTCAAAATATCAATATCAATGTATTTGGTCAAAAATAGGCTATACTATCATCATATGTTTGCACAATTTGAGAATTAATGTTATTTTAGAGGAAATGCCTACATCGTGTGTATTGTGTATCACAGAATAAAAATATTAAGATGTTATTTATAAGCCATGTTGCAGATAACATACTGTTTTTACTTCAAAATCTGAACTGTCACTTCTTAATAGGACATGTAAGACATTTCTTAAACTAATAGTTTGAATTTGTTTTATTGAAAAATTAAATTGAAGCACAGAAAAGCAAAAATTGGGATAAAGTGGAAAGGAAGAATAAAAGGAAAAATACAGGTAATTAGAAATGTAACAATACCACAAAATCTACTGTCATAATATCATGACAAAAAAAAGTCCATGTTATAATATTTGTCACAATAGTAAAGCCAAAGAAAAATGACAAATTGAAAAAATGTCCTTCATTAAGTAATAAATGTGAAATGTACAGCATTTCTTGTTCCTATGAATTTGTTTCTCCTCTTAACTTCAAGTACTTTTGCTTTCTTCTTTCATGGCAGCAGCCATGACCAAATCACATGCAAAAAAACTGGCAAGAATTGTCTTTGGCAATTCATGTTTTTAATTAATTATACATGTAAAATTGCAAAGCAAAAACCATGGAACAGTCATTAGCAGTCTGTTTGTAGAATTTAATATAATAAATCTAATGCAATAAAATAATTACCCTAGTAGTTGCATGTTGATTCAACAAGATCAAAAAACATCATATACATTCTATAGTGATTTCATGCATATCTGTTCTAACTGTACAAACGTGTGTGTGATTGTCTTTCAGGTTGTCTGGACATGGTCGCAGTGGAGGGTCAGTTCACCTTCACAGCAGAGCGTCCTCAGCTCAGCTGTGCTGCTTTCTTCATGGCAGAGCCCAACGAAGTGATCACTGTGGAATATGACAATGTTGACATTGACTGCAGGGGAGGAGACTTCATCACGGTAAACTGACAAACCCGCAGTCACACAAATAATAATTTTCCTCCTCTTATATGTTAATAAAAAATCCATCAGGTGTGAAATAGCATCTAAATTTTGGAAGTGGAATCAAAATATTATCTTAAAATGATTTCTTTCCTTATTTAAAGACATTCAACGTAAATTATAACATCTCCTATTGCATAGAGACAGCTTTTATAAGTAGAAAGTCTCGTAATTTCAAGGCAACTGTCCTCACTAAAGGTTTGGGTTTTCAAGTAAACTCAAAGTCTTAAGTTTTGAAATAAACTAAAAGTTTCCAGACCTATAATCTTTTGTTGCAATGATTTCCTTACTTTTCTTCCTAAAAAACAAAAAACTTTAATCTTTTCAGCATGCACTCAGCTCACTGTGACCAATTTTTGAAATAAAGAATTTTGTGGTTTCTAAAATTCAAAAATTCAGGTTTATCTAAAGAAGAAAAGTAAATGATTTCACCAGAGGTTTATAGC
Source organism: Lutjanus campechanus (assembly GCA_027495735.1). Taxonomy (NCBI): domain Eukaryota; kingdom Metazoa; phylum Chordata; class Actinopteri; order Lutjaniformes; family Lutjanidae; genus Lutjanus; species Lutjanus campechanus. The sequence continues at coordinate 120,795 of JAJHUR010138948.1, forward strand.
AGTTTATAACATTTTAGTTTATTTCAAAACATAAGAGTTTGAGTTTGACGTAAAGGCAGAATCAGAGGGATTTGTCCAAGTTCTTTGTAGACACACCAGAAAGACACTAGGATGTCGAACACCAACATTTTGGGTGTGAAAAACATCCCAAGCCCAGTAAAATAATAAGATAATAAGGAAATACAGGCAGAGGGCTGCAGGGTCAGATACAGACAAAACCACACACTTCTAGTGGTGAAAGGAGTTATGTTCATATGAATCAATACATTTTTAGAATATAGGATAATGTTGTAAATCATGCCTTTAAAAAACTAGTGAAGACAGTTGCCTTGAAATTGAGTTTTCTCAACTTTCTTTTCTTTTTGTAGTGGTTTGGACAGTGTAAAGTCTGGGCTTGTTTTCATGCCAAACTGGGCTCAGGCAACCTGCTTGACGAGGCTTAGAAACACTTCCTGATTAGACAAAAAGCTCCTTTGACATAAGGCAATTGTGCATAACCTGCTTACTTTAGGTGACCTGCCCCTCCCCTCCATGGTTGCACGCTAATACTCTAAACTCAACCATGATGGTCTCAACCTTTAAGTTCAATGTGTTTCCCACAGCAAGATCAACCAAAATACACTCATAAATTTAAAGTTTTAAAGGAGCAGCATGTACTAATTGTCAAGAAATGAGTACTGCAGTCCAAATAGCAACTAGGAGCAACAGAGTGTGTATTAAATAGGTTGAATCCCTATTTAATATTCATTCTACAGTTGAAAAGCATTGTTGAGTCCTACACTGGAAGTTCATCAGCTGTTATAACTCTGTCATTTGTCTGTCAATGTAAAGTTGAGACCATTATTCTGAAAACAAGAGCCCATTGCTCCACTCTGGAGTTTGAGTTCAGTGACTTCCTGTCTTATTGCCTGCCAAACCCCATTAACAAATTGCTCCATTTAACCGTTATAAAAATCTACTCTTTCTTAAAGATAATTAATTATTTCGTACAACTCATAATCAGACACCTGCTCATTTGGCAAACATTCTGCATTAATATAAAGTCTAAATAACAGGTAGAAAAAACAGGCAAACAATAACACGAGTTACAGGACGGAATAGAAATTTTCAGCATTTAATCTGAATCTGAAAACCTACTTTGAGATTCTCCCTCTTAATGTGTCCCCCATGAAGGTGTTTGACGGCTGGGTGATGAAAGGAGAGAAGTTCCCCAGCTCCCAGGATCACCCTCTGCCTCTGTACGAGCGCTACGTGGATTACTGCGACTCGGGATCACTGAGGAGGAGCGTTCGCTCCTCTCAGAACGTGGCCATGGTCTTCTTCCGCATTCACAACGCCGGCAGCACCTTCACCCTGACAGTCAGGAAACACATCAATCCTTTCCGTAAGTAAGATTAAACTGTGAAATACACACAGGCACACTAATGTAGCTTTCAGTCCATTTGTGCAGCAGCTATTGTGTGAGTCTGTGGTGAGAATACAAGCCTCTGCAGGGTGCTTTAGTCATTAATTGCACCAGTCAGGGGACAGTTTCCCATCACTATGTTTCTGAATCAGGACCAGGATCACATGGCAAATACTGTTCAACAGGAACATGTAAGGACAAGGGAAAAAAACTAAATATTTGCGCTAGGTTGAACCCAAAATTAGTTGATTTCTTCATAAAACATGTGCAACATATTTTCAAAATCCCAATCAATTTCTGTAGTTTTCAAAATCATCACCTCTTTTGCTTTAATCGCAACAGACTTGAATTTTGTTGACAGAAACATTCAGTTTAAAGGGATAGTTTGGATTATTTAAAGTGGGGTTGTATGAGCTACTTATGCATAGTCACTGTATCAGTGACAGTAGATGACAGTTGCCACACCTCCAGAGAAGCAGAGAGGGGCGCCAGCATGGCAGCTGAGCAATGTACTGTTGAAAATGTCCTCCTTAAAAAAATCAATATCAGTTTAAGTGTCTGTTATATTTAGAATATTTTCACTGCTTTACTTTGCCGTCAGACAGCTTTTTCTGGTGGGAAACCGTTGCCAAATATCACTCTCTCCAAGCCAACCAAACTCCATAGGCAAAATCAGTCATTTTACCTCGCAGAATACGGGAGTTGCTTGTCTATTAGTGGCTCGATTGGTTAGCTTGTTCGTGTTATTGTGTGACTTTGATGTTTTAAAATGATAGTTCATATTCACCAAGTCACACAATAACACAAACACACAAGGTAAGGTAAGTGTTCTGCAAGGTAAAATCATTGATTTTCCCTATGGAGTTTGGCTGATTTGGAGGGAGCGATATTTTCCCATCAGAAAAGGCTGTCTGACAGCAAAGTAATATTCTAAATATAACACACCCAAACTGAGATTGATTTTTTCAGGTGGACCTTTTTTAAGTGGCTTTTGTTACTGACCCTGTGCACAACAGTACATTTCTTGGCTTCCGTGCTGGTAATCCTCTTTGCTTCTCCCAACTGGTGTCGTGCTACCCAGCATCTTCTGTAGGTAAATACACTGACTATTGATACGTACCTCATACAACCCCAAATCAAATAATCCAAACTATCCCTTTCGTACCTTTGCAGCTGTAGCACCTGTGCATGTGGTTTAACCAACCAACCTGAATGATCAGTTATAAAATTACCACTTTGTAAATATGAATTGTTGCTTGTCTGCTCTGACAGAACAGCTGCTCGCTATTGAATCACCTTGACATTTTGTCATTGTGTTGTTTTTGTGTTTTGTCTCTGTCCTTCATCGTTCATTTGTAATAAACAAAAATGTTATAAACAGAAATGTTGGCGAGTGTCTTTGTGCTTATGTGTATTTTATTTTCATCTGCTTCACCTCGAGAATCCACTCAGGAAATCCTTGTAAACATCCCTCTCTCCTTCCACCGTCTCTTGTCTCCTTGCAGCCTGTAATGTCATCTCCCAGTCACCAGAGGGCAGTTACACAATGGTGATCCCACAGCAGCACAGGAACTGCAGCTTCTCCATCATATACCCAGTGGAGATCGACGTCTCTGAGTTCAGCCTGGGACACTTCAACAACTTTCCCAAGGTGAACAAATGCAGAAAATATAGATTTCCGTATGATATCCACTTTAATATTGCCTCAGGGTTTGTATTTCTTGTCCTTGCTGAGTTTTTCCCAAGGTTTTGCCTCTACCCCAATACAATGGAGATTAAATTAAATTTGTGCAGGGTGCTCAAAGCAGCCAAAACTTGCAACAAGAAAACACAACAGCAATATATCGCATCAGTTAGATACACTTTTGGTAAAAAGTGATTTTTGCATTGAAAACTGATCATATAAAACCTTGACAATATGTGTAGTTCTTATGCAACCTTAATTGCATATAATTTGCCTTATTTCCCGCCATCATTTGAGAAGATATACTGTCATATTTATATGCTGTACCTTCAGCTTACAGTTCCTTTTGCAAAAAATGTCAATTCTGGCAAACACTTTAGAAGTAAACACCAACAAGTTTTCATAATTGCATTAAAAACTGGTCTAAAATCAATATTTCACATTAACAATGCATCAAATGACTACATGTAACTACATATGAAAGTGGTGGCTCATAGTAAAGAATTCACAGAGGATTATCTCCCTGTTCCCCTCAGCTTTATGGAGCATTTTAGCATCTTTCAGCTCACTGTTTTGATTTTACAGTCCACAACTTCACTACACAGCAGGTAGCTGTTATTAGGACTCTAAAAACCCACTGTACACTACCCGCCCAGCACCAAATGACAGACAGACGAAGGTTGTGAACACAGTGGAGCATTTAGCAGAGCCTGATATTTACTTCAGAAGTTGGTGGAGACCAAAACAGAGAAAAAAGGAGAATTAATCTGGAGAAAGATTGTTGACATTGGAATTCAAAAAAACAAACAAATTCACCCCTTCCTTCAGTGCTTCTTCAGAAAGTTTACCATCCCTTTCCCATCTACCCTTCCACCCCTCTCCTTGTCCTGGTCACAAGCACAAACACAACCTGTTGCTGATTTGTTGGAATAGTATTGTGTGGCTTGTCCAAACCACTTTTTGTTTCCCATTTACACAGCCAGCCAAACAGCTAGCGATCTGTGAGGAGATATTCACTGAATCTGACAAGAAAGTGTCTTGGATTAGAATTGCATACCCCACCTTTTAATTGATCACGTGGCCAGAAACACGACACCACATAAATGATAATGTTGCTCCATATCTGCAGGATGTCCAAATAGGCAGGTGTTTGCTAAGAAGTTTGATTTAACAGTTTAAATGCTGGTGATGTGTTGTGTTCACAACACATGATTCTGCTGCCTTCAAGTGCCCAAAAAATCAGCTGACGCAGGTTTAATGTTCGAGATATATCAGGGGATATAAACTCGATCTCCATTTTCAAACTATTCAGTGTTTTGCTCCTGAACAATGAGCACAAGTTGTCTCAGGCTTTTTGAACAAGTGACCAGTAATGTTCTTACTCTGGAGACACAGTCATTATTCAAATGAGTGCATATGGTCACTTGTTCATTTTACGCTATTTCAAGAATCTGTAGCTGTACTCTTTGGGACACATTAAGGTCTAAAATCTATCATCTAGAAGGACTTTTATTAACAGGATTTTCATTGTTTCATCATTATAGTTTATCTTCAGTGTGCTCACTGGTATTATTACAGACACCTGCTTATCCAACCAGTCAATATACTGTCATAAAGCGAATTAATGAATGAAATGAATGAATGTCCAGGCCCAGTATTACGGCAGTTTCCTATACTTGAACATGAACTGTCCTTTTTTTTTCACGACAGTCAACATGACTTTCAAAGTAACAAGGACAGATGTAGTATAATGAGTGAGAAAGTCTGTGCGGGGAGGAGATTGGTGTGGCTGAGTGATCAAAAACAGGACTTTCACACAGTAGACTGGGATATGGGTCCCATGTGAGGCCAAAAGTCAGTCCTATTTGTTTTAAGGAATATGCATGCATACTATTATTTATTATTGCTAACTTGAGGATAGAACGACAGTGGATAATGCATTAGTATAAAAGTTGTGCTGACTGTCATGGGAAAAGTGGAAAAGTTGTGTCCATGTATGGATTTCACAGATGAATTTTGTTTTTTAGTATTGCCACATTTTTTTAGTATTTGCCACATGTTATGAAGCCATGTGTTGATGTCCACAGAGGTCCATGCCTGGTTGTGCAGAGACAGGAGATTTTGTGCAGCTGCTGGGAGGAAACGGCATCGACACATCAAAGCTGCTGCCCATCACAGACCTCTGCATCTCCTTCACTGGACCCAGTGAGTATACACACACACACACACACACACACACACACACATCTCCTTCCTTCTACATCATCACACTCTTCTGGTTGATCTGAGATTTATTTTTATTTCTCCTCATTTCCCCTGCAGCCCACATGAAGATCGGCTGTGAAAACACGGTGGTGAGGATGGTGTCCAGCGGGAAGTTTGTCAGCCGAGTGTCTTTCAGCTACAGGCTACTGGACAGCCAGGAACTGCAGACGATCAAACTCAACAATGTGGAAGATTTCTGTTTCAATAACTGATCCCAACAGGATCATAAAGTGACAAATGTATCATTTGACTGCAAACATTTTTGAAATTATTTTATTAAAAAAAAATACAAGAGATCCACCTGGTCCGTCCCTCTGATTACACAAAATGTCTTAAAATCCAATGACATAAACATAAAAGTGTATGAAAAATAAGAAATACACACACACATACAGTGATAAATTCATCGGGCTTTCTTTTCTTTTCTTTTCTTTTCTTTTCTTTTCTTTCTTTATTTTTTTTGCTGTTTTTTTAAATTATTTTTTCCATCTTTTTTCACTCATTCTGCTTGTGGCTGAATAAAGCTTAATGAAGTGTCCTTTTGTGTTTGGTGGAACTGCTTTTGTTTATTTATTGCTTTGTGTACAATATGTGTATTTATTAAGACGAGACTTATGATATTGTTATTATGTTATGTATGGGTTCATGGTCAACATTCTTGAAAAGGAATGGTGCTAAAATGAATGTTACCTTCTGTTTATTTTGCTGAATGATATGTGATGTGCTGAGCCGTTTCCTGTCACAGGTGACAAAGAGGGCAATAGGAAAAGTGTTCAATATAATAAATACAAGTGGTCATTGCCATTATGCAGTTAAATTTGTATAAAACCTTTTTGTAATAAAATTATACTGCATGACTAAGCACTCAACTGTGGATTTGATCTGTTTCCTGTTTGAATTTGTGCCACAATGAGAAACAGAGCCATGCAATGCTACACTTACTGTATAATGACAAACACATGAAACAATTGCACAGTCCTTGTCCTAAAGTATTGTTTGGCACATTGTTGATCTGAATAGTCATATCAAAGGCAACTAGAAGAGGTCACTCAGCAGAGTGCAGATCCCTGCCAGACAAGTGATGGTGAAGCACCTACTGCAATGCCACCACAGCTGCCAGATGCAACCAGCAGAGATTTGCAAAGTTCCGCCAACATTAACATGACTCCCACATATGTTGTCCTGAGCTGAAACAAAATTTCAAACTGAAGCAGTTGTTGATCACTTGCGGCCAGTTAAGAAGCTTGAGAAGTCAGCTGTCAATGGTCGTATAAAACAGAGCAGTCAAAAAATACAATTACTGCCACAGTTTGTATATTTTCATCAACCAGTCAAGTTTACATCCATGTCTGTCCAGACTCATATAATGTCGGTAGTGAAGACTTTGAAGAAATTTAATAAAAGGTCGTGTTTTTTGTTTGTTTGTTTGTTTTTTGGCAAAATCGATGTTATCACTGTCCGATTCCAGTGAATAATTTCTACTGAGAAACATGCTGTCTTTACCTTTGACCTCATGGATATGAAATGTTATCCTGTTAGACATTTGTGAGTAATTTTGTCATAATTAGGCAAACATGTGTTTAGTGAGCTCACAGTGACCTTTGACCACCAAACTCTACGTGGTCATTTGTACCAAGATTGAAGAAATTCCCTCAAGGTGTTCTTGAGATATTGCATTCACAAAAATTAGATGATCTGAAAACTTAATGCCTGTGGCCACCGGTGTGAAGCCATAAAAAAAAAAAAGAAACAGCATCCACCCAGTAGTATTCAGGATCCCCACCACTTAGTTAAATAAAGCTATCATTCTGCACAAAGCTTTAGTTTTTTTTTTTTATCAAGACTTTATCAGTCAGTGTCACTACATTCATAGACAGAGGACTGATTCATTCATCAGATAAATACATGAACATTTTTCTATATCTATATTTTCTTTACATTAATACTTACCACATTTTGCTTGTTGTGTTCAAAGTAAATTCCTGCCACTGTTTCTGTCTGTTCTGTGCACTGCTCCATTAAATTACTTTTCAATTCATTAGTCTCAGTACAGGAACACATATGGGAGGTGTTTACTGCTCCACCTTTCCAGACAGCACTGATTCTGTTTGTTCAGTAGTGTGCTAAAGTAATGGGTAAACACTTGTACAAACCTAAAACACATTTTGTGGTCTTTAAAATGGTCACCTAAGTTTATATACCTAAATATAAACTTAGTCACAGGTTATGTTTTTATGGGCATGTCAGGCATTTCTTGAAACATTGTTCACTTACCTGTTACACAGAAATACAGCAGGGAGACTGATTCAAGCTGACATTATCACTGCCTGTTGCAGGGCTCTGCTACATGCAGCACCAACATTTTCAGACAACAGCTCCTCAGTCATCTTTATTAGTACAGGCAGATCCATCCACTATTAAATTTCATCAAATCTCGGATGATTCTAAGAAATAATTCAGAAATCCCCATCCCCCCAACTTGGTAAATCACCATGAAACCTTTGAGGATGTCAGAGGAGCCTTCACCACTTCATTATCCCGTCGTATGTGTGATGATGTCAATGTGTTTGACGACTGTCTGTGGTATATAACCGCCTCTCGCTATCACCACAGAGAGAACAGTAGGCGATATCTCTGAAAATAATGGCTGGAAGGGTACGAACCAATGGGGCGACCAGTGATTAAAGGCCTGCAGGTGTATTATCACTTACAGACACCTGCAGCCACAGCCGGTAATGAATGACTGTGTGATCATGACATCATGAAATCAGTATGAGTATGGGTGTATGTGTGTGTGTGTAAATATTGTAGTGTTAAGCACCTCCAGTGGTCTTTCACTAATTTTAATTGGATTATTACAGGAAAGGAAGGTGTTGATGCAAAGTCGCTGTGTCTAAAGGGACATAGCTGTTGTTTTTCTACATTTTTCCCAATGACATCAAATCCCACAAAAACACCAAAACCAATAATGTGTATATACATATATTTATGTATATATATACTTTCATTTTAAAAAGCAGCTAAATTCCTAAAACAGCTGGATATTGTAATGTTTAGCGAATTTTACAACATAGTCAAACAAGAGGACAACAATGGAGCTCTGACAGAAGAAGAAGGTATATCAAGCTGTGGATATCTGTGTTGGTAGGATGAAATAATTGTTGGTTTTTGGTCTTTAATGAGATTTGTTTTTATGTTTTATTTCATTAATGTACTTCTATTTTATGCTCATATGGTTGGAATTCTGTCTACTATTTCAAGCAGCTTCCTGTGTGTCCCCTCTGTGCTCAGTGATGAAATTAATGAACAAGCTGGATGACACATCCACTTCATGAAATGAATAATGAGGCCACGTGCTCTATAGGTTATTATGTATAGACTGTACAAGATATTATATGTCTTCTATCAACTATCAGTGGAGTCACATCATCATGAATCAGTTGAAATGTTGCACAAATGAAGAGTGTTTTGGACTAACGGTTTGATTGAACTCTGCAGATTGAGAAAATCAAGTGTGACATTTGAATCTGGCCTTTCCGAGAGGCAAAATTATCAATACTTTGTCAATCACTCAGCAGGGGCTTAAAGCAGATACAGACGCTCAATATTTTGAGCGCTCTGCCTCTCAAAACATCAAACCTTCATTATGTTCTTTGGCAATAATATTTGTTGTTTTGATAATATATTGTACCGTGTGTTTATTTTAGATGGTTCTTAATATATCTTTATACTTTTTAAATTTTCCTTTTTGTTTTACTTCCTGTGCAGCAACAAATAGACTGAGAACATCGCACATGTGAGTATGTTATAAATCAGAGGAGATATAAATAATACAGAGCTCATCTGAACAGTTTTTTTTTCAATATGGGAGACCAGGCTGTACATCAGCCAGCAGGAGCTGCAGGATGGCATTTTTTCACTGGTGTGTTGTCGTCATCCCTCGAGGGATGACCACAACGTTTTTCAGGGTAAAACAAGCTGCTGTGGAAAATCTGTCACCTCACATGTTGTGTTTTATAATGGGATCATCCTCCATCTGTTACTGAGAAGTGCTAAATGTGTTCTGACATAAAATGGTACATCATGAGGTTGACAAAGCTTTCTTTAGTGTCTTCTGCATATATTAGATATATAATAAGTACAATACATAATGACAGGGTGGAAATAGAAAAAACTCTCAGTGACTAGTAGTTGGTAGATCATTCATGTATCTTGCAATAAGTTTACTTTATAGATGCTGGAAAGGATTTATGTTATCAAAATATTAAAATAGGTTAAAATATTCTTTGGTTGCACTATGAAATCTACACTGTTTTAGTACTTTACTACTCGGCTACCCTCAAGTGCGCTTAATTTTGCTCTTTTGGGACGACAATTAAGTTATAACTAATTGTATTTAAATATATTTTGAACTTAAAAACTCATAGTGTAAATAGAATCTCAAGAAAATACTAATCTATGTAAGATATTTACATCTTTGAAAGAATATTTAACTAGTAAATCTAAAGGTTAAATGTATTTCAGTAATTTTCCGTAGGATTTTATGTGATGTAATTGAAGTACACACAAAGAACAAGTTAAAAAGTACACCGTTAGTAGAAAATACTGCGCACTATTATAATTTAATTTAGGTTCAAAATGGCACTTATTACTTAATTGCATTATAAGTAAGTCATCATTAATACTTGTATGATAAAAACTAGCAGATTTTAAGTCTACATGCACATAGTTTGTTTCATGAAGTTTTGTGTTTAAGAGGGTTAAAATATAGACAACTCTCTTGTTGTCTCTCATTTTACTCATTAAATGTATCCAAATCCTGTCAAAACTGTGTCTCAATGCAAGTATCCTCTAAATATCTTTATAATTATCCCCGTGAGATCAGAGAGGTTGAATGCTATTAACCCTGACTGGCTTATAACCACGTTCAAATCCCCAAGTGCTGCTTGCATCCACAGCTATTTTAAGATGGTCTGTGTCCTGCACTCCTGCAGTCTGTCTTCCTCCCAAAATTGCTGTACAGTTCAGGAAAGACTTCCTTTATTCATATGTTCTGTTTTGTTGTTTGTGTTTTAAATCTAAACGGGAATAAATAAATAAAAACATATTTTTTGAATGTGTTATATGAGCCTTTTTCAGTTATTTCCTTTTTTTGTTTTATATTTATTTGATAGGCTATATGTCTGGTGTATCTTCTCCGTCTTTATTTCTATCTTTATTTTATATTGTTGTTCTTGCGCTGCCTCTGGAAGGTGAAATAGCAATAAGATCTGCAGTATGTGTACTGTCACATCAGACACATAAATCACACCAACAGTGCACACGGATGCATACACACTATAGATACTGAGCCAACTTCAATGTCAACACTTACGACTGTGTTTTAGTCTACAAGGTCCATATCACATTTCACTAAATTTTCACTTTCTTCATGATCAGCTGAAGCTATGGATGCTAAGAAAATGTTTAAATCATTACACGCACACACACACACACACACACACACACACACACACACACACACACACACACACATACAGATAGACAGGTCACTCCTAACGAGGAGTTATGACACAAACAGTGACGCACAAAGTGACGAAACAGGAGAACGGACAGCATGTGGGAGTTAAGGCCTCAAGGCATATTTTAAAGACATTCGTCGCAGGTAGCAGCTACGTTCGGATGAGTGACACTTGGAGTGGGGAGAAACTGTCCTCTGCCTGGAAAAAAAACACAGAAATATTAATACAGTGCATACTGTATGTTTGTTAATTAAATAAGAAAATCTCCAGAGGCCATTTCATTGGTCTTGTTCACCCTTATTTGCCCTATTTCTTGGACAGTTCTTTCTAATTCACTTTATGATGTTAACAACTCTATGTGTACTTTCAGACTATGTATTTTGTGCTTGTGACATATTTTAAATACAAATTCAGAATAAGGTAATCAAACTTTAGCAGTCATTTTCCTGCTTTTTACTCTCCTTGACTTCCTCCTTCTCTCTCAGGTGAAAAAGATGCACAAACATCTTTTCTTATTTTCTTTTTTTTTTTTTACAAGAAGCCTGCCACCTTTTTGTCTTCTAACTATACGTTTTATACTAAATAACAGATCAATGATGATCATCAGAGACATTCATTCACATGTTTGTGCCTCAGTCAGACCCAGACTCAGACAAGGAGTCTGTTGTCTACCAAAATCAGCTACTAGCAGACGTATGCCAGCAGTCAGTGTAGTCATAGTTGACAGGTTGCGAGTGGGAATAAGATGAGGCATCTCCTCAATAAGAGAGATGCTGTGTGCGCATTTAGACACGAGGCAGTGCAACATCTTTGATTATTTATTTCTGTTTCCTCTGGAGAGTTTTCTCTGTCCTGTCAAGTTTGTAACTACAGCTTTAGTTTTGCTGCTTAAATGTCCCACAATATTTGCTGCAGTGACATTACTGCACGCATGGGAACAAAAAACGTTGCCTCTCTAGACATTACAGTGAATCATTAAAGAAGACATTCATACATCAATGCAGGACAAAATAAAAAACAACACCTGTAAAAGCATGTGTTGTGTGACATCTTTTAAAAGGCAAAATACCCAACAGGGATGGGTAGAGGTGTGGGCGGGACATAAGGTGTATGTCCCCAGAGAGAGAGAAAGAGATGACGTGTGCATTTACGCATGAGGCACAGCAGTGCAACTTCTTTGATTATTTGATTCTATTTACTCTGGAGAGTTTCAAGTATATAACTATGGTTTTAGTTTTGCTACTTAGATGTCACACGGTATGCTGCAGTGACATTACTGCACGCATGGAAACAAAAACTTAATGTAGCCTCACTGAACAAAACAAAACTGAAAGCACTTGCTCTAATCATTGAAATAAATTGTTAAAGAAAACACTCAGACATCAATCCAACTTTCAATAAAGTGATCAATTGGCAAGTTTGTGCTGCTCGACATAATTTAAAATGTAATATAGCCCACAGGAACGGGTGGAAATATGGGTAGGAAATATGGTGCATCCCCCCATAAGAGAGATGCTTTTCACAGATGAGGCATCACAGCACCTCTGGAGAATTTTCATTTGTTCTGTGAAGTTTATAACCATGGCTTTTCCTTTTGGAGCTTAAATGTCCCATGATATTTGCTGAAGTAACATTACTGCATGTGTGGAAACAAAACTGAAAGCAGCCTCTCTAATCATTAAGGTAAATCAATAAAGTTATTACCTGTAAAAGCTTACATTGCACAGCACACTTTAAAGAAAATATAGCCTACAGGGGCAGATAGAGGTGTGGGTGCAGGTCTCTAAATGGGAGAAAATAATACATTTGAGTGGGTGGCAGGTGGATGATTTATGCATGTATGTGGAGCCCATCCACACACATAATACACCTCTTGTCCCTCAGTAGAGGAATGTGAAAACACAGTGACAAACTCTGTACAGACACAAGTCCGTGTAGTGAAAGTCAGACATTTTAGGGAATATGAACATTTTTGAGTGGAGATGAGCTTTAATTGCTGGTAATTTTCCTGCACACTAACAGGACTTTCATGATTGTTCTGGTACAGGAAACTATCAGAGATGATCACGACAGATGATTCAGAACATTACGATCTGTAGGAAAATTCTCCTCTGCTGGAAGCCAGTTCCTGAACATGACATTTATTGACAGGAAATGAAGAGACAATCACTCGAACAGCGTGTGTATTGAAGTGGAGGGTATTTATAAGAGTGAGAATATAAATATCCACATTTAAATATTATCAAATGACACTTATGATTGATTGCAACCTTTTAAAAATTGAACAAAAAACATAATTACTGCATGGCATCTTCCCAAGGGAGAGAGGGTGATTATCTGCTCGATTACAGCCAATCACACACAAATTGCATTGTAACGGTGAGGGTTTGTGTAAGCACCATCTGCGCGCATAAAAGCATCACACTTGCCACTGTATTTTGTTTCAGTAATTTTCCTCCACGTCACAGCTGAGAATGTCATTGCAAATTAACTGTCTGCTTGAGTATTCTGGGAAAAGGGACGTGCAGAGGAAAACCCTTAGAAAATGCAGCTTGAGTTTACACTTTTGTCCTCCCCAAGGTGACAGTATCAGCATTTCTGCTTGAGGGGAAGACGTGTCTGTGTGACTGGCTGATGCTGCTGGACCCAGGTGGTCTCTGCGTATTGGGATCACCATGCGTCATCGAGACATGTTACACAGTCATTTACCAAAAGCGCAGCCTCTCTCTCCTTGTGAGATGTCCAGTAAGTGAAAGCTGAGTGACAGAACACTTGCTCTCGCACACGCCCACACATAAACCGTGTTGGAAAGTAACTGAGTACTTTTTAAAGGAGCAATATGTCAGAACATTGGTTTAAAACATTAAAATTAACTAAAATTATCAACAGATTGTGAAGAAATAACAGTTCTGATTTTATGTCAAAGATGTGTTTGTATTGTGTTGCTGAGATATGTACTGAAGTTAGCATGCTAATCAGTTAGCTCTGGTAATAACACTTTGTACCTTTAAAAGCAGTAGTCTGATAGTATAGCTCAGTTTTCCCACCATAGTTTCAGCTTGAAGATGTGTTAGTCTGCTACGTTACAAGCTCTTTTAACCTTTTTAGTCTAATAAATAAAAGGTCAAGAAAAGAAATATTTGCACACCTATTTTCCTTCCATTAACCAGAAAAATACAACCACACACCTTCCGAATTCAACTTTCTCTCTTTTAACAAACTAAGATGAGCATAATTCGCTTCTTAGCCTGTCGTAAAACACACTTCATTCAAACACGCCAGAAGCAAAATAAAACTCACCAAAACTGTATTGTCTTTTCTTTCCACTCTTTGAGCAATCACCAAGTTGGATTTAGTTGAAATAAAGTCTTAATTCACAGAGTTTGGTGTGAATATATTCTAGGTCTCTGATGCCCACCTCCCTCTCACTCATCTCCCTCTTCACACCTCTTCTGACCCTGATGTCTTTGTCGTATCTGGACTCAGAGTCCTAGTTGGAGCTGCTGTGAATCATCTTCGTACTGTATTTCCTGTTATCAAACTGTTTACCCAATATTTAACAAAAAAGCAAAGTTTTAGAGAAAAGAAAAAAAATGTGTATCAGAACTTTTTTCTTCTTCCTATTGATCATCTCACAACCTCTCAGATTTATCTTGTGACCTTTTAGAGGTGTCCGGCCTCTAGATTGGAAAACACTGGACTGAATTACCTTAATGTATTAAAAGTAGATAAAACAAGCTCCAGCTCTAGAAGCCACAATAGTAAAATACCATTTATACATCAGTAGTAATAGTAGTAGTGCAACAATCTTATAGTGTGAGAAACAGATGAGCATTTTTACAATGTTGTATTAGTACCACCAAGTCAGATTGTCCTTCAAATCAGATGCAATGAGTCTGTATTTATGTTCTCCTAAAGTCAAAGTTACAGTAAGTAATACATCAGTCAGTTAAATGGAAAGAGGACGAGATTTTATTTAGTTAATTATATTTGTGATGTTATATTTTGTGGTTATTGCAGTGGAAACACCAGTGCTTTTGCCCACAGTGGCCTCCAAACGCAATAAAACATGAAAGTTCCTTGTAGTTTTGAGGATCCTAATACTTCTTAAACCACTTGTCATGCACACTTGCCCAGACATACAGGATGATACATATCGTGTGCTGAAACATCACTTTTTGCACCCAATAAACTGTAATGCAAGAAAAGATCCAGTTTCCAGAAGATGTAGTGCTCTTTATTCACTGTAGCTTCGTTTGGTTTTTACATGATGTCACCCAGTAGTTGTGATTTATTTTGCCATGTAAATTGTCATATTAGAATATGATCCTAAGGTCAAATGTTGTTCAAAAACAGATTGGTGGTAAATTTTTCTAATCTAAGTCAACAAGATTTTCTCATGCAACACACAATACATTTAAACACATTTAAACACGTGAAAATGTTACAGACGGTGTACAATAAAACCTTTATCACTGAAACATGATGTTGCTGTAGCAGTTGATCCTGTGCAGTTTTCCATGACTTCAGCTTTGCACCAACATGATGGAAAAAAGTTTTCCTCCTCAGGGAACACAGACTGACAGCAAGACTGACAAGGGACTAACATGTTTCCTACTAAACGCACCATCAGGCTCTGACAAAGCCTCGTAAGACAATTATTAAACTTTTGACATTCATAATAGAGCAGGGACAGTCTCAGTTGGGACAAAAACATAAATGTCAACAAAGGATTTAAAGACAAATTCTTAAATGACAGAGGTGCCTTCTTAAAGGTTAATGCCACTGAATTAATTGTCTGTAATAACCACAATGTGCTGACTTTTATGGACAGGAATTTTTACTCAGCTCAAAATACAATAAAAAAAGATTACAATGACAATTATGACAATTTAGGAAAAGGTCACTTTGTATTTTCTAGTTAGAAACATCACTCCAATATAAAAATGACTTTAATTTGCCATTATTTAACAGCTCCAGGCTGAAAATTAATAATTTTAACATGTGACAATAGGACAGAGTGTCTACTATCATTGATTTTACATTCACAATCCTATACAGTGGGAAATACTAATACAATTCATTCAACTGATGGGACATTTAGTGTTTTGTTTTGACATTTTTAGACATTTTTAAACTGTTGATAGAGATTTACAGTCGGTGTACAGTAGGTCTTCTGCAGACATTTACTTGTTTTTCTTCTTCTGCTCTTGGAAGAAGTCATTGCAGGCGACGGTCAGCGCAGCCACCAACACAACAAACTCATTGAAGTCCACCTCGTTGTCTTTGTTAGAGTCCAGGTCATTCATGATCTTCTCCACCAGCATCGGATCCTTCTGAGACTGAGAAGACAAAACAGAGAAGAAGAGAATATTCAGTCTTTTCGTCTTTTAATGAGCTCCTCTGTAAGTCAATAGTATTGAAACTTCAGGTCCCTGTTTGATCAATTAAAAGTAGCTTCAACACACAGGATGAGTAACATGCAGTCATTTATATTGATATTTCATCTTAGTATTGACTGAAGTTAGAAGCCGTGTGTCCATGCGTGTCCAGTGGAGAGCAGAGTGATGTTGCAGCTAAATGAGCCGTGAGCTGCAGCTGATCACACACGACATTTATTGCTCTGCTCATTTCCTCCAGGATCCAGAAACAAGACATGGCTTTCCTTTTTCAACCTTTTTAACCTCAGAGGCAACGCTGATCTTTACGTCGTGACACTGGTCATTAAAGGCAACACTTTTAGCAAAGGTTGAAATTAAAATCCGGTCAACACTAACGGCAAACTGAGATGGGATTTATTTTAGGAAAATATTGCCACAGTACTCAATTAGATCAAATACACTTAAAGCTGCATATCTTATTAGCAAAATAACTCCTGTCAAGAATTTGAGGAATTCCTTGCAGTCACACATGCACATTGGTAGAACGTAATACACACTGAAGCAGTACATAAAGGTGCTGTATGTAAGAATTTTAGATTAAAGCATTCAAAAATAACTAAATTATCAATAGAACATGAAGATACGTATATATAGATTTTGATGTTATGTCAAACAAGTTTATGTATTGTGTTGCAAGGCTATCTACTGCAGTGATGTTGACATTTCTAACTAGAAGTGCCCTCAGAGAGCGCAGACCTCCTCAGAGGTCAATAATTGGCTGTGCTTTACTACAGATACTGTGTACTGGACTTTAGGGTGTATGACCTTTATTCTGCCAAGGCCAAATACCCCATCTAACAACATTACAGAAAGTGATGTGGATCTGCTCCAAAATTTGATGGGTTTTTCCTTCACTGATGCTACACTCTCTCCACCAAGCCTCATCCACCTCGTTGACACTCAACGTCTTTGAAACGCCCTTCGGCGTCTCATACTGATGCACAAGGTACCCTTTAGCTGCCGTTTGAGATGCTGTCAGAAAGTCATTTTTACCCGTGATTAACGTGAAATGGTGGCCGTGTGGATAGGTTTATCAAAACTATTTAGTTATAACGGTAGATAATAAGTAAAAGACCATGTTTTGGGTTAAAATATATACGTTAACTTACGTATACCATGTCACATAAATGAAGCTGCAAGACAAAAGTCATATGATGTAATGCAGGTGACACTTTTAACATTATGTACCTTAAAACTTTTAATAACATTTAGTTTCACATGCAACATGAACCATGAAAGCTGCATTAAAGCCCGGCGTGTCTCTTACAGCCAGCAACAGATGTCTTATGTGTCTGTATGAGTCGCCAAGGGGCAGGACAAAATTTGTATTTGTGAATAAGAACAGGCTGGAAAATTGGGAAAGCAGTTTTTACATAATCCTGCTGACAGACGGCAACATAACCTTCTTGGTGGAGGTAATAAAAAATATATTAAGATAATAAAAAATAACCTGGATGACTAGACAGTTTTAAACAGTAGTTTATTTATTTATTTGTTTATTTGAATGGGACAGTGCACATTGATGAACATGTTAAATCATGTAAAGATGAAAAATAGAACAAATAGTCTTTTTTCTCTCAACTCATAAAGCAACCTTAAAATTGAAAACCCAAAAACAGAACAATGACACCTAACACTACCCTGAAAAATAATGTTTTCCAAATTGTTTTTTAATATTACCTTTTTCAAAGTTGAATAAAATGAACATGTAGTTATAATATAAGCTGATCCTAAACTGAGAGCCAAGCTAAACTGAAATAAATTAAAAACTATATTTAATTTCATTTGATTTAATTATTCATACATTAAAAATTGCAAGTTGATATATACATAAACATATAAAATGAGGAGTGTGATCGGGGCACTCCCCAGTGCATTACTAAATCCATTAGAAAGGAGAAAGATATTTAATAAATAGAAAAGATATAAAACAATATAAAGCTAATGGACTTAAGACATGTCCTCTACAGTTTCCTTCGCCTTTTCAGTCTGGAGAGCAACCCTGAACGTATCTTTTTAATATTACACTCGAAGATCTAAACGGAAATATATATATATATATAAATGTACAGTAATCTATCAAGCCTCGGTTTTCAAGTGTCAAAGTTTTCAGTCGGAGGAAACTGAGGGTGAATGTTATGCTGCGGCCGTGTCTATTCTCAGAGGTGACTGCAGCCCGAGGGGATGTGATGACATCATGGGAGAGTCTATATTTGGAGGCGATATGGGCCACTGATGATGATGTGTGAGCACCTGAGGCTTCCCGTCCGCATGAGGGAGGACAAGAAGGAGTAAAAAGAAAAAAATATATCTGAAGGCCTCAGAGGTTCGACTCTTTAAGGCTTCGGACGTTTACGTTGACGCGGTGGTCTCAATCATTTGGAATTGCAGGCTCGTACAGACTGCTATCACACGGACTCAGGGGCTACAGCTTATCTGAAATGACCTTATCTATCTCCTCCTCCTGCGCAGCCTTTATTTCCCACCAACAGCCACCAGCAGTTACACTTTGACAGCAGGATAGTGATCAATGAAAAAACAATTTCCTCAAACAAGGTCAGAAGGCTTGTTCTGAGATCAGTCTGAAAAAAACTGGTTATTTCATTTAACTTTCAAGTGAGTTCTGCAACAGTAAGGAATCATAGGAGGGGTACAGATCCTTAATAAGTGTGCTACATTGATTACTATTGCTCATTATAGATCAAGTGATGGAGAAGATAGAAAGGTCACACTTTAGTGCACAAACACATTTACACATTCGCCCGTCAGCACTTTGCTCTGACTGTTTAAAAATACACTGGTTCCTATGAGGGGTCCACAGAGACGTCATTATCTGTATCTGTATCTGTTAAACCAACAGAATTATCTGTCTCTGTATCTGTATGCAGGTAGAAGACCAGAAGTGGGTGCAGTTTACACTAAAAGTTCCATTAAATCGGGCAAATGCTTTTTTTCTGACCTAACATTCAGTTTTGAATTACATCAAACTCTTGAAGTGAAAGTGAATAATGTTTCTTTACAGTTTGTAAGCATCAAAATAATAAGAAATCAGGCTCACAGCTCAATGTGAACAATTTTTTGAGGGTCTCTAAAACTCAAAGATTCAAGTAAATTATCAAAAAAATTATTGGTAATACTGAATTTTATTATGCTAATGAACAGATACAAAGAGAGGAAAACAACAAGACTTTTTTGGTCGGTAAAACTATTTTAAAAAATTGCTTTTGTGTAGAGGTGCGCAGAGTTGTCATTATTTGTATCTGTTTAACCAAACAAAATCTGTCAAATCTGTCTCTGTATCTGTACATAGATGACCAGAAGTGGGTGTGGTTTATACTGGAAGTCACATGAAATCGGACAAAGTTTTGAGCCCAACTCTAACTTTTAAGTTATGTAAAACCAACTAATAATGCTTTGTTTTGAAATAATTTACTTTCCTTCTTTAGATAAACTTGAATCTTTAAGTTTTAGGGGAAAAAATGTTGCATAAACTCATTGGAGTGAAAGTGAATAGTGATTAATAATTTCTTTCAGTTGCAACCATTCATTTTTAAGTGCCCTCAAAGATTCAAGTTTATCTTAAATTATCTCAAGAAAATATTATAGGTTGGCAAAACTATTTTTGTTTGTTGTTTCATTTGTTTCAAAACTCAAGAGTGAGTTTTCTCAACTTTTTTTGTACAGAGACTGATTATTTTGTTGGTTGAACAAATACAGATGCAAACAATGGCATATGTTTTTAATTTGTTCTATTCGTTTTGACTTTTTCTTTTTGACTTTTTTATCCAGAGTCCTGTCTTCCCCATAACTAAAATGTGAGGATGGTCATATGTTTTGAAGACCTCTCTCTGTTCAATTCAGCAACAAAGCTTAACAAACAGAAACTAAAAACTACATTTACAACAATAATGTCTACTTTACCGTGAGGAAGTCGGTCAGCTCGCTGTTCAGAAGTTGCTTCAACTCGCCCTTGTTGAGTTTGTATTTGTCTCCATCATTTCCAGAGTAGTTGTAGAAAACTGTTATCAGAGCGTCCATCGCACCCTCGAGCTGGCTCGGCATTCTGCTGGAAGGATGATAACTTCTTACAGCTTCCTGAAAATGACAGTGTTTTAAGATTTGATACATTCAATAAAATAAAACTAACATTATTTACATGAGGGTAGGAAGCAGCGTGGAGGTGTTCTTACCTGGTTAGAGTCCTGTATAGATGTGGTGAGAGACGTTGCGGCGCAGCTTGTTTATTAGGAAATGAGAAGAAGCTGAGCGGGCCATCCTCTATCTTTGTAGAGATAATTAATTCCACAGGGGAGACACCCATGGTAACTGTCTTTCTTTCCAGGTTTTAATCAAGCCTGTTAAGTGAAAAACAAAACATGTGCCCGTGTAACCCTGGAGGCCCCGTGGGGATTCATCAAACCCTGCATGGGCCTTCACACATATAAGAGAAATCTACTTGATTTCATCTTAAAGGGCAAAGAAGTTGGACATACTAATTGTTTAATGTTACTAAAGGCACATCTACGCCTGTCTTGTAATGACTAAAGTCATTTTTTAATGTATTTATAAATGCATGACACATTGCGACACTGCTAATATATGAGCAATGTGTTTCTATGGCCCCAATCTGTCTTAGTAGAAGTACTAGTGTTAGAAAAATACAAGTACAAAGTTTTTGTCTCAAAAACTACTCAGAGTATTAGTTACTTTTAACCGTTGATAATTAATACATTATCAATAGGGATGTGCATTTTACTGAACCATTAGTTGAAACTATAAAACATTTTTTATTCCCATTTTCAACTTTTGTTTGGGTTTTTTGTCATTTTTGTCTCTCTTTTTTAAAGTTATTTTTTGGGCATTTTGCCTTTAATTGACAGGACAGCTAGAGAGTAGACAGGAAATGGGGCAGAGAGAGGGGGATGACATGCAGCAAGGGGCTGCAGGCAGGAGTCGAACCAGTGGCCGCTGCAGAGGACTAACAGCCTCCATACATGCGACGCTCTACCAACTGAGCTAAACGTCCGCCATTTTTGTCTCATTTTAAGTCAAAGTTTAGGTTTCCTTATTCAACAAATGGCTCCACCAGACAAACCAGTGAGGTTCAAATTACTGCTGTGACTACAGAACAAATATCCATGAATACATTTTTAATTTGTTAAATTCTTCACGGTGGTTAATTGAGGACAGACATAAAGGACCGTTTTCATTCTGCTGCTGCTGATTTGAGCCAAGCGTTACACAATCCTAACATTAATGTTAATGGCGTCTCACAATCAACAACAGTTAACTTATTACTGCATTTTATTGTCTCAGTGCTTGTACTCTACCAGGACAAAAACAGGACAACAGGACTTGTTTTGTTTTTTTTGGGCCGTCTATGCATTCTATCAGTGGTTAGACTGAACCAGTCATCTGTCACTCAACATTTGCCAAACACATTCTTTAACTTTACGTCATTATGCTGATTAAAAACATAATTCAAGTGGTCTTATGTTTCTTTGTTGTTGCAGATTAGTAGTATAAAGGTCATTTGTAGGAGACAGGGATGTGTACTGTACTTTGCTTCAACAAAATGCATTTCTGATTTCTTTCTTTCTTTCTTTTTTTTAGATATTTTATCTATAAATTTTTATTTTACAGCAAAAGCAGTCATTGCATCAAACTGGCTAGGCGTGTAAAAGAAAATTATATCAAGTGAAGGGTATACTTTAGACAAAGGGGGCCTAATCTATCCTGGGAGCTATTATGGTTACATCTCAGCTTCTCTAATGCAATCTTAGAGATTACTTCCTTAACCCAGAATTTAAACAAGGGAGGTTTCAATGACTTTTCATTAAAGCAGTTCCCTGGGGACCAGTACGTATTCTGATGGGGACACCCCAAAGACAGCAGTTATGGGGTTAGGGTCTACTGTCCTATCAGAGTATATTTTAGTATATATCTCATTAGAACAGTGCAATCAATGACATTGAGCTGGATGAGACCATATCAAAGAGGTTAAACTATGTCTATAACTATCTGATTTCTTAACATGTTTTCCTGCCTCCAAAGGAGCCACTGGTTTCTCTTCATTTCGGTGAAACACATCAAACTTGTAGAGACTTGCTTTTCCTGCCAGCAGGTCACGATTTCTCTCAGTTTCACCTTGTGAATCATAATCATCACGTTCGCATTGTGGGGTTTATTTTTAGCCGCGGCAGCCTTCATCCTTTGTCATTTTGTGTCCGGACATGAATCGTCCCTCCTCCTCTGTCACTGTGTCATAACTGACAGTGGAGAATAACATTGCATTCAGCCCTCAGCCCCCAAAGACAACACCTGAGGGAGGTCAGTTGTCAGGTGCGCCTGCAACTTTTCTTCCACCAGCAGACACTGACTGCCATGGAGAAAATAAGTTTCCATTTGTTAAGGTGATGAAACAGTTTCCCCTCATGGCTGCTAATAGTAAATGTTGTATGAAACTCTTGACACAAACTGACATCACATCAAACACTGGAATGTTTTCAAATCATCACCAAAACAAAAAACAAAAAACAAAAATCACAACACACTGAGTTATTCTAGATATTTGCACAAGATTTTATTTCAGTGTGATTAATGTGATACCCTCACATCAAAAGAATGTATAATTTACCAAATCAAAGATAAACTGAAAAGAGTTTAGTTAGATTTTCATCAAAAAATAAAACATATAACAGCTCAATCTTCAAATAAAGTTATTTTGGACATGTTTCTTACATTTATCTCAGTCATGCAAGTCTTCTCAAACACTACAACTCATCAAAACACAAGACTCCACTCCTCACAATCATTTCCTGGAGACAAATTTAAATATTCAGAGAAAATACACAGCAAATGCAACACTTACACAAGGCTGCTTCTGCTTGCTGCTTGCTTCTTGCTTGGGGGTTTTAAAGCCCTGCCTATGATCTTTAAGGGGATAAAAGGCGTTCCTCCTACCTATATGACAGATGATATATCATTTTATGTCCCATTGTGGTCCCTCAGGTCCTCTGCAGCCTCTTCAAGGTCACAAAGACAACAGGGGATGATGCTTCCGTACCGTTTGCACCTATTAACTTTGGGATGTCTGGCTGCAATAAGATATAAAAAGATATTTATAATAAGCAGAGGTGTAATCTAAATTTAAAAATATGATTCAACTATAGGACTTAATTCACATTACTCAACCGTTCACCTTCTTTGCATTGTGAGATGCACACTTTGCATACTTTACCTGCAGCCCAATTTCATTCCCTCAAGTGCAATTTTTTTGTATTCAAATTTTAATTTACATCCACATCTACTGCACTTATATTTGTGGTATTTCGTACCTTCTTTATTCTTAATTTTACATGATACTAAGCAATTTTCTATGCATCTGTTCTTGTACTTCTGGTGGTTTGACATTTTAACTTCTCTGTGTGTGACGAGTACAGTTTAGTTTAATCATGAATAGTCAGTTGTTCATTTATTCTGACTTTGCATGAAGAATCTATTCATTTCATTTGATTGGATTTTATTTCTAGAAGCAAACCAGGGTCCAGAGCAAAAGAAGGAATAGAATATTTTTACTTTTATCATATTTTGTGGAAATTGGAACAACAAAAAAATGGACTGAATGTAATTTATAGTGACCCTTATGTAATCATTGATTGACCATGAAGATGTCTCTATCTTCAAAACTAAAACTAAAACTAAAAAAACACTCAGAGAGAAGATAAAATCCTCTAAAACTGGGTCTAATGTGCATTTATTATGGGATCCTTGACATTCCACACAATATACAGACTTTATTTATCTTCTGACTTTTTCTCTGGTTCACATTTTCAGTTTTTAGTAAAATATCTCCACAACAATTGAATGGACTACCATGATATGAAGACTTTTCATATAGTGCTGTAACTGGTTACCCCCCCCCCCAAAATAAAAAAATAACATTCCTATCAGCAAATGATTAGAATCCTAAACTTATGTGGTACACCTAATAAACATCAGTCTGTTAGCATGGCTAATGTTAGCATTTAGCTTAAAGCTCAGTGAACCTAAGTTCACGTGAGAAGGAGGTGTGACAAGCCAAGTTAAAGATAAACATGGGGTGCGGATATTAGTTGGATCAGTGGTGATTGTGTTCATGTTGAAGATAGCAGGATATCAACCCAAAACCTGGAGATGTGGAGCCACAGAGATAGAGACCCAGCAAGAGAGGACAAGTAAGTCACTGTGTGCAGAGAGCACGGGGTCATAGCAAGCCTCGCAGAACTGCTAGCATGCTCTCCTTTCTTGTTTCCATGTGTGTGAGATCAAAGCTGCTGACGTCTCACTCTGACATTGTTTTCTCAGGTTTGTCAGCTCCTCTGCTCAGCACCAGGCTGACTGGAGGTTCTGTCTTCCACTCCACACCCACTCTCTCTCTCTCCTCCACTCAACCTGCACCTGCTGATGAGGCCTGACAATGAGTCTCCTCCTGTTCCTTTCATACCTTCAGCAGTGTCCACACATGCTGTCACACAGCCTGAAGCAGCCTTCACAAAGAGAGAGGACAGTACTCAGGGTGAAATAACTCTGCTGCCCAGATCTTTAAGTTTGTTAAATTTGTTGATGAAATGGCTGCACATCAGACTCAGGCAAAGAGTTGTTGAAGAAGAAGAAGAAGAAGAAGAAATTTGACTTCTGCTTTTAACTCATTCCTGAGGAACAGCGGGCAGAACTGTGAGGCGCCCGGGGATATATAGTGCATGTTATAAACCATTTCATAGGGGTTCATGTAGCGGTTATGAATGTAAATATGTGGAAGCTAAAGGAAAGTGTAGTTTTTTCATCAGGGACGAGCCCTGCGGTCCAACGTGTTACCGTAGCTGTAGATCTCACCCTGTCAGGTTTAGTGTAAATAGCCTCTGGAGGATTTCTCACTGTCTGAACTTCAGAGACTGAATTTAACAAACTTATTTATCTTCTGAGATAAAGACAACTTTTTAACAGTGAAGGTCTTTTGTCCACAGTGATATTGCTTTTTATTCTTTAAATCTAGTCTTAATGAAAAGATTTTATCACAAATTTTAACACTGCTGTTGGCGGAATTGTTGTGCGCAGCTGCTTTGCTTTATCTATTTAATTTTATCATTATTATTATTATTAGTTTTATTGTTATTATTAAACTTCATCAATGAAGTACACAGAGCGAAAAAAAAAAAACCTGAGCTCTCTGGACCCTGGACAGTGTGTCTTGGACATGCAGAGGCAGCAGAGCTCAATGGATGTGTCCTCTCCCTCGGGAGTGAGGGGAGCAGTCTCACACCTTGTCATCGTCTCCTCAGACGCCTACGTGTAGTGGTGCATGTTAGAGATGTGGTGAAGCACTGAGTGAGAAGTGGATCCTCATTCACTTCACCAACACTTGTCTGTCTGGCGAGTGGTGACACAGAACCAAAAATGGTTTGTGATCGTCTGTATCCACACAGTTGATCATTGTGGCACTGAAGCAACTTCTTGTTATCATATTTGACAATGTGCCAGCAGGCTCACTCTGTTTCTTAGAAGGGTCGATACTTTGGGATCTGACGAATCAGTCAGGAGGAGGCCAGGTTTTCCACCCAGGGCTATAATATAATAGTTATTTTTGACTTCTGTCCTCTGGGTTTGACGTGATATCAAAGTCCCACAGGGAACATCAAGCCCGAGGCCGATGTAATAAGAGTCTCCAGACAGAGTGCAGAGTCTGCATCATTCACTACAGTTTCACTGCATATTGTCAGTGAATTTCACAGGCCTTTTGTATTTTGTATCACTGTCTCTTTACATATTTTAATGAACAGACTAATCTCATAATATCATGGCTGTAAATTGATCAGATTAATATCATCACTTGTGAACAGTGTTGGTGTAGAAGTCTTCTATACAGCGCACATTGCTCAGGAGAAAGTAGCATCAGCTGTAGTGTTGACAGAGTGCTTCTGCTCTCTCACCACTGCCGAATGTCTCACTTACCAGAGAACAAAAAGGGATTGGAAATCACTGATTCATTTACAGCCTTTAATTGCGCAAACACAGTTCAGCACTGCTTTCTGGATATTATCACTGGATAATTTGTTAGATGGGATTTCAAATCGCACAGGGTGGCCGTGGCCCCTTTGACAGACACCTAACAGTTGACAAGGCTCTGAATTTTCACATGTTTCAGACACCACAGGAAGGCGTTTGATGTCACTTCCTGTCTCCATTAGGTGGTACTACAGAACAGCCACTAAGTATAACTCCTGACTGGTATGTAGATGTGATCAAGAAGGAACTCTTACCAAACATGCGAAGTTTGGGGCTGATTGGATACTTTATTAATTAAAGCAATATTCCACCTTGTTAGAATAACCCACTCAGTATGTACTCACCACTATGCCGATGTGATGATGGGTGAAGGTCTTCAGTTCACAAAACAATCCTGGAGTTTTAGGAGAAACAGGGTAGCAGCCTCATCCATACAATGGCAGTGAATGGTAACCACGGATAAAACGTTAAAAAAAGCACACAAAACAAACACAAAATGTCTCCATCCTGCTTGTGTGGTGTAATCCAAGTGTCCGTGAGCCACGACATTAAAAATTAACCGCAAAAGATGCCATTTACGCCATGTTTTTAGCAGAAATGTCAACTGTAGCATGTAGCCAGTAGGATGTAAACATGGCGTTGATCTCGCAAGACTTCCGCACGTGTGTCCATTCAGATATATACGAAGTCCCGCGTGCCAAGGTTCATATGCTCTCAAGCAAATTTAGGCAATTTAGACAAAGAGATAAAGAAAAATATAAATTTCTTCAGATGCAATACTAAATCCAAGGGTGGGAGTTACCAAAGTCAGCGTCCAAATGTCACACCCCTAGCACCATGTCAGCAACACAAGCACATAGACATCCCAAAATGGTACAAAGATAAAAATACAAATAATATATGACAAATGTATCTCTTCATTTATGCCAAAGGGATAACATTATGTCAGGAATAAGAAAACAATAGAATACAGACATCTATAAAAGTACAAAATGTAAGAGCACAAGCATACTTCAAGTCAACAAATTAGTGAAAACGTAACAAATTCAGCTCCTCATTTAGACTAAAGAGCTCCACTCTGTTCAGTGTGGATCCAAAATGTCTGTTAGTCTGTTTGCACAGCTAAAGGCTGTAAATTAATCAGTGTGCTCCAGTCCCTTTTGTTTTTTGTTTTTTTTCAAGTCTGTCATCCTTAAGCTGAGAAGCATCTGATTCAGCTGCTTATACTAGAAGATGCAGATATTCCTGTTTTTCCACTAGTTACCACTTTGTTGTAACTGATGAAAATTAGTATTCCCCAATAGCTCTCTAACTTTTCTCAAGTTTTGAATTATGCACATAGCAGGTGAAAATAGGTGCATATGAAAAACAGCAAACAACACACAATGTCTACATATAAGTCATTGTTTTATTGTTATCTGAGTGTGTTTTTGGTGAAGACTTGATTTTTACTGCCCTCTACTGGCTGATTAGTGGTATCAGAAGGTGTGCTCATCATCTTGCAAGTTCAAACCGGTCCTGTCCACTGTTGAGTGAGCACACTCTGCTGCTGTGCTGTCCTGTTACAGACAGGATGTATGTGTTTGTTAATTCTCCACTTACAATGAATACAATACTTCTTGCATCCTGTACAGTTCAGTTATAATTGTGTCTCTAATGTCCACACTGAAATTTGTTTGTCCCTCTCCATGAAAAACATATTACACACTGTATTCTGTATATGCACTGGAAAAGTGTTTCTGTATCAAAGCTTAAGATTGAAATTTGAAGCACAGCTACTAAGCCAACATGGATAAAATGTATTTAAATCCCTTTAACTATCCCTAGTTTAGATCTTTTTTAACTATCCCTAGTTTAGATCTTTTTTAAGTGGGGTTGTATGAGGTATTTATCCATTGTCACCGTATTACCTGCAGTAGATCCATCTCCAGCAGGAGGACCTATGGAGGGAGTTAAGCAATGTGGGCATTGTATTTTGTGATTAGACAGCCTTTTCTGACAGGAAACTGCTGTTATATAAGCCAAATATCATTCCCTTCAAAGCCATTTCTCTAGTGGTGGAATGAGGGTCAATGGTGCATTAATTTGCACTCATTTCAATAGTAAAACAAAGTTACATTAGACAGATAGATAGACTTTACTGTCCCAAAGGTCCCGGAGAAAATTTCTCTTGGACACATGCAGTGGCTGCTGTTAAAAATACAGAATAAGATATTGCATGCGTACAATACATATAAAACTGTCAAACACATAAAAAGTTCTCTCAGATGTTTTAATGTGTTTCAGTATGATTAAAAGAACAACAGTAACATAGTTATTTAGCTCAGCAAGATGAGAATACAGACAAAATACAGATAAAAGAAGATAAGCGATGTTGGATTGAGTATTTAGGATTTCCTGAGATAAGATGATAAATTAAGATAAAATAAGATAGAATTATTGGAGGAAATCCTATCTTAGACTCTTCTTATGTTAACTAAAGACTTAAGATGGGGAGTCTCTGTAGTACAAACCCAGGGCATTACAGAAACGTCCTAACTTGCAGATTATATCTTAACTGTTTAGTAACCATGGTAATTAGGGTTCAGACCTGAATCAAGAAAAAGGTCATTACAGATGAATAGTTCCTAAGTCAATGTTCCTATTCTAACTGAAGATAGGAGACCTATACACACAAGCATTCTTACCAAAATCTTAAATAAACAATCTTAACTTTAGGATAACTGCTAAGATGTCGTTATGTTCACTTTCCCAACTTTGGTGGTGGCTAACTTACTCACTAGCTGAGAGCAGGCCTAGCTCGTAGCGTTAGCTAACAGTGACTAATGCTATAACAGTAGCTAATGGTAGTGTTAGCTAACAGTAGTTAACAGGTAGTGTTCGCTAATGATAATGGAAGCACTGGCTAACAGTACTATTAGCTAACTTATTTAATCTGAACACTATGACTTCTCTCCAGATGTGACCAAAAATGCCGACTCCATTCCCCCCCTTTTTATTTTTATTTTTTGCATGTGTCAGTGTGTATCAGTATGTAGTACAGTATGTATCAGTAACATAAATAAATAACATAAAAGTTGATAGGTGATGCTGGACTGAGTATTTAGGATTACAATGAGATGAGATAAAATAGAATAAAGTAAGATAAGATAGGGTGGCTAAAGTTGATTAGGATTTGGTAATACCAAATTGACTCTTCCTATCTTAACTTAAGACTCAAGATAGGAAGTTTCTGTAATACAAACCCAGGCTGCTTTCCCACTGTTTCTCTGCTGACAGTCTACACTGCTGTTAGTTCTGATAGAATACAATGAAAAACAATTGATAATAGTCAAAAAATGCTTCAGTGACATAATATCTGACTACAAAGCACATGTATCACATGATATTTATATAAAACAAAATTATTGTGTCACACCATAGAAACAAGAGCTGTGCCCACTGGTCCAGTTCAGTTTCCAACAATGAAATCTCTTTTTTCTGTCAACAAACTCAAACTGAGCAATAAGCCGACGTCAATCCGGCATCTGAAAGGAAGTGTTTTTGAATTCATGTCTCATTTGACAGCTTGTCTATGATTAATTACTCTTTGGGGCTCATGTTGCGTGTGTATGTATGTGAGTATTGTATGTTCAATAATCTGAGAATGAGAGAGACAGAAACATTAATAGGCTGTTTATTGACATGCAGTAGTGAATATATACCTTAATGTGTTATTAAGTTTGATTTTATTCTATTAAAGATAAGATTTAAAAGACAAGACCACTAGTTTTTGGGTGACAAAGTCAAATTCACCAGTAAACGGAAGCTCTCTCTCCATGATTAGAGCTGTTGTGGCCCGGCTCCTGAGTCCTGGCTGCCGTCCTTGTGCCCATGAAAAAGGGCCTTTACAGAGTGCCTTCTTTTAAAACACAGGGGGTAGGGGGGGGTAGAGGTGGGGCTTGAACATACATAAGAGGCTAAGACAGCCCGCCAGTCCAATTTGGCGTTGCTTAACCTATACGAGGACGCTGATTGGATCTTTCCATTCATCTAGACCTTCTTTATCCTCTCCTGGGGCTTGTTAGAAAATAATCCTGTCGGATCGGCCCTCTTTTGGAAGAAAAACACTGCGTTAGTGATGAGCACAGGCAGATTACTCAGAACTGAGGCTTTGTCCTGGATGTCGGATAAGGACAACGTGACTGGGGGACAGTCCCAGGGCTTGGTCCTGCAGCCTCTCTGGGACTACCTCCTCCAGAACCACCACGACCTCCTGAGGAGCCCTCCCTTCCCTGTGGTCCTCTCTGTCACCACCTACTTCATCCTAGTTGGGTTTTACACTACGCTCGACCTGCTGGCGCCCACCTGGCCCTTCATCAACCGCTACCGGCTCCATCCTGACAAACCCGTCACCTGGCCGAACATCTGGACTACGCTGGGGGTCACCATCTACAACCATGTGCTCTACATTTTTCCAGCTACAGTCGCCCAGTGGATGTGGAGGCCGCCCACGCCGCTACCTCGTGAGGCGCCCACTTTCTTTAACTTTTTCCTGGGCATTCTCGGCTGTATGGTGGTCTTCGACTTCCAGTATTACCTGTGGCACCTGCTGCACCATCAGGTACCGTGGCTGTACCGCACCTTCCACGCTGTGCACCACCAGTACAACCAGACTTTCAGCCTTGTCACCCAGTACCAGTCTGGCTGGGAGCTGTTCAGCTTGGGATTCTGGACGACGATAGACCCCATCCTGCTCCAGTGCCACTGCCTCACAGCGTGGGGCTTCATGGTCTTCAATGTCTATGTCTCCACGGAGCAGCACTGTGGCTACGACTTCCCCTGGGCTCTCCATAACCTAGTGCCCTTTGGCCTCTGGGGTGGCGCGCCCAAGCACGACGCTCACCACCAGCGGCCCAGCACTAACTTTGCCCCATTCTTCTCTCACTGGGACTGGTTGGGGGGCACCCACAGCATGCCAACTCCCTCCAGCCACGCTGCAGCCGGAGAGCCAGACAAGACGAAATGTAGAAAAGACTAAAGAGCTTGAGTCAGTCTCTCACTGACTCTGTCTCTCTTTCACTCCAACTGCCTCTTTTGTAGCTGCTCTCATTCCAGTGGTCTCTCTTCTCTCCTACAGACCCGTTACTCTTCTTCCTGTCTCTGTAATATTATTCTATCGATCACAATCTCGCTAACAGATCATGGACATTCCTCACAGTTTAGGTCTAACATCGCTGAAGTTGTTGAGAAGAAGGATCTTTTTATGTCTGTTTGTCATGTGAACGTATTTGTTGTCTCCAGGGCATTCTCAGGTCAGTTTCCATACATGTGTAACATGTTTTGAACTACTTTGCAAAATAAAAGCAAAGATTAAAACCACTTATTTGATAGGTGTTTCTTTATATGTCACTAAATAGATCGTATTGAGCTCTTATTTGCTGACGGTAGATGGTGTGATCTGTCACGTACATTCTCCCTCTCTCCCTCCTCAGGACCGACTCTCTCGCTCTCACGCATGAATAGCGCTCTTTTAGCTGCATCCCAGTATGATGCGTGGGTGCAATACTAATCTATCATCCTCTCTGTGAGACAAAATGCTCTTACTGCTTTCCAAAAAGACAATACGTGTTGAACTGTGAAAATAAAAAATAAATATTTTCAGGATGTCTTTACATTCACATTAAATGAAATCTGATGATAGATAATAATTCATTGTCTTTTGCTTTTTAATTTATAACTGTGTCAGGACCAACAGGAGAGATAACTGAGAATCAGCAGATTTTTCCAATAAATCAAAAACTTAAGTAAGATGTTTTGAGTCAGAATTTCCTCAAATATAGTAAAAATCTCAAGTCAAATAAAATTCTGATGAACCCATTCACCTTTGTGGAAAATGATGGGGGTTTTATGAACTTTTATGTGGTCTTACATGCAATTCAACAAATAAACCAGCAGAGGTCACTTTTTCCTCCCAACATAAATCAAAGCAGCAAGACTACAAGCTGTGACAAACAAAGACAGCAGCTTCTAGAATACTTGTTGTGACAGATTAATTTGTGGTAAAGCAAAAGGTATACCGTTTTCTTTTGTGCAGTGGCATAATGTATAGATATCACATGGGAAATGCAGTGTGTCATAGTATTGTAGTGGTGATCTAGTCTGACACTCTGTGACTCCTCTGTCTTTGTTGTCATTCATTTAAGCAATGCTGGCAGTCAGAACTGGTTTGGCTTGTTTCTGGTTTACAAGAGAACTGCCTGTTGCAACAGGTGGGTCACACTTATTTTAGAAACACTGCACCAAGACACCTGAAGCACACTGATCTGTGCACCTTTGCTACAATCATTCCAGTACTGGGATTTTAAGCAATAAACAGACTAGCCAAAGAGTTAACCCTCCTCAAGTTTAAAGTTGATACTCGATCTCGAATTAGATTAAAGGTCTTGGTGCAACAGGATAAAATTTAATCTAGGTTTAGAGTAAAAACTCAGCTGATGATTCAGTTTTGATGATTCAATCTTTCTTAATTTTAAGATGACTTAAAATTTGGTGCCAAATATTTTAAGTTAAACCATGATTTAACTGGGTTAAATAATTGTCTTTGATGGTGCAACCCAGCTTAACTGTTTTATCAGTGAAAACCCTCATTAGGTTATCTATTGTCTTTTCATGTTCTTAAACCTTCACATACGTCAGGTGGTGACAGGCTTGTTGCAATTTACGAAAAACCTTAACCTATATATGTTGCGTTGTGGAAATATGCAACAGAAACAAACACACAGATGCGTGCATTGTGCAACTGCAGAAGTAACCCCGCTGGAAGCAGTGTGGTGTGTTTGAAACCACTGTGACTATTGTCATGTCTGAGCACTAAATATGGCAGCAGAATAGAAAATAGAATCACAACTTGTCGTTTTACAAATTAGGTTTTGTCTGTGCTGAAGAAACGTGATATAACATGTTGTATTGAAATCTTTGGAGGGCAGAAACAATACAAGTGTCTGTACATGTGCAACGATCATAATCCAGGAGAATGGAATGTACAAGCTTCCTCTCTTGCCATACCAACGCTGCCTCTCATGACTGTCATAGCAAAGTTGTGCAGACTTACACACAATGTGTGAACGTGTGTATGCATCATGTGTAGAGCTGCAACAAATCATTGACAGATTAATCATTAGTTGCAGCCCTCATCCTGTGCACCATTACATAATCTGCCTTTCATTCCTGTCCAACCATTCATGATCAAGTGCAACATGTCACTCCCTTTGTTATTCATGATGTACCCAAACCTTTAAGCAACAAATTATTGCCTAACATTTACAAATGACAACCAATGCTGCAGTGTTGACTTTAAAAATTAAATTACCATTCAAATGTCTCCTTTTTATGCTTTAAAAAACTGTAAAAATTTAAAAGTTTGCTCAGAAATGATCAGCCATGTGATTTTATGACCGTTTACTGCAGTCTTTGCTGCGGTCACACGGTGTAACTGACTCATGTCTGAAAGGAGCTGTGTAAATGTAACATGGCCAGGGAGTGGCTCTGTCCCCAACATGTGAAAAGAAGGAATCCAGACAAGAGTGCTGACAAAAGGTAAGACGACACTCCACAACAATCATTTACCTATTTAAACGGCCTGGAGCTCTGCCTGCACCAGTCACTTACCAGGACCATTCACAGGCTGCATGTTTACCTGGGGGAGGGTGAGGACCGTTAGGGTGGGGTTATCAGTTCACGTACCTCTTATCAAGAGATAAAAGACCAGCAGCATTCACTTGGGTTTACAATACCCCTTTGTTGGCAGTGTATTGTCTTACTGAAGCAAATGAGTGTTGTAATAAGCGACAGGAGGTTTTAATGAGCTGAATGTTTTATAAAAATCAAGAGAAAGGGTGCATTATTTTGGCTTTTGCAAGACCAAAGATCAATGCTCAAGAAGAAAAGGTCACAATAATACAAAAAATAAAAATAAAAATGGAAAAGTGAGCTGTGCTGCTTGAATTTGAATGTTTCCTGTGTGTCATATACAGGTGAAACACAGTCAGACGCTGAAACTCGTGGGAGGACAACCTGTTTATGTCACCCTCTTTAACATGTCTCATCACGTTCCATTCACATTCCTTAACACCCTCCACTCGGACCCTCTTTCTCTGTCTTAGTTTCTTCTGAAAACAATATGATCAACAACTTAGCAGACATTAAAATATTTGTGCTTTAAGAGAAACTAGTCTGTGTACTTTGACCGCCACAGCACATTCCATGAATTCCTAACATTTCCCAGGGTGTTGAGAATGATCCATGACAATGAGTCTCGTTTACATCCCTCTCTAGCTGCATGACGAAAACCAGGCCGGTGACTCACTCAACTTCAGGAACTTAATTGCTTGCGCAATATTAAAGGAGTATCACAGAAACTGCATCCTGTTTATCATTTATTTAAGAGACTATGTAACAATACCACCTCTCGTTCATCATTTTTATACTCAAAAGTAAATAAAATCTTCACCGCACAAAGTTAAAAATAGATTTACAAAAAAACAGTGTTCACTACAGGAGTGTGCCAAATAGGCAAACAAATAAACAGGGATGAATATTTGATGCACCTCTTAGTTGCTGATTTGACTAAAGCTACACTGGCTCCTTCATCAAAGTCATAACTTTTATATACACTCTCTTGTTCCATTCCTCTGAACACATCAGGTTAATTTGGTTCTTTTATTACAGATGGCATTAGCTTTAAAGGGATAGTGCCATTTTTTTTAAAAATGAGGTTGTATGAGGTACTTATCAATAGTCAGAGTATTTGCTAGCTAGCAATTAGCTGGTAGATGGCAACAGCAATTTTACTTTGAAGAACATGGGAGTTGCTGGTCTGCAGCTGCCTCGATCGGTTAGTATGTTTGTGTTATTGTGCGATTTCTGTGAATCTGAACTAACTTCTGAAAACAGGATGCACAATAACATAAACTAACTGACCGATCAAGGTAGGAGTAGACCAGCAACTCCCGTGTTCTGCAAAGTAAAATTACAGTTTTTGCCAGTGGAGTTTGGTTGAGCATGACAGAGTGATTATGGCTGGGCTAAAACAGTGGTTTCCCATCAGAAAAGGTAGTCTGTTGAAAAGATAAAGCGGCGAATATATAGTAAATCTAGCATGCACTTAAACTGATATTGATTTTTACACATTGCTTAGCTTCCTACACCGGTGCTGTGGATAAGTACCTCATAAAATTCCACTTCAATAAATCTGAACTATCTCTTTAAATGGTTTTCAGTGTAGTGAACTTCACTGTCAGTCAAAATATTTTGGGGAAAAAAACATTTTGTGCAACCAAGAGGACTAAATTTCAGTCTTTAACAGGCACTCTCTGTATTTATTTATAAAAACATTAAAATATATACTCATTTTTCACATTTAAACACTAAAACATTTCATAATGAAGCCATATACATCTTAAAAATGCATTCTGTCCTCATCCAATAACAGTCATCTTCACATTTAATGATCATTCATCTTTGGTTGTCTGATGCATTGAGGTTAGCTGGTTGGTCCTTATGTCCATTATTACAGACTTACTGGATCTACTGAGTCCCAGTGCCACAAGGTCTGTGCGCTGCTGTGTTTTCAGTACACCGCAGGACAAGCACAGACAGGCATGATGCAGGAGATCTGTTCAGAGTCTCTTTGCTCTCCTTTGACTAACAAGTACTGCTCTGTGTATCCCCACTGCTTGACACGTATGACTTGCTCTTCCTGGAATATTTCATGGAGCTGAACGAGACCCTCATCCTCTCCACAGTCCTGCTGCTGCGACACAGCAGAGTGTTCTTCACGTGGTTCCTGAAGTCCTCCGACACAAAGTAGTAGATAAATGGGTCCAGGCAGCTGTTGAGGCTGGCCAGACACAATGTGGAGATGTAGAAGCTGTAACCATTGTTTATCACCCCGTCCTTCAGCAGGGAGTAATGCAACACCAGCATGATGTTACTGGGGATGAAACATACGACGAATGTGACCAGGACGGTCACGATCAACACCACGGCTCTGTGGCGGTTCTTTGCAGCCGAACTGTCCTCCATGCTGTTCCCAAGAGCCCTGAGTAAGAGAATGTAGGCCACAACGATCACCACGCAGGGGACGAGGAACACGACCAAACCCATGAAGATGAAGTAGAAGTAGGGCAGCTTGACAGAAGGGAATGGATTGTTGACATCCGCTATGATGTTGACATCGTGGCAGGTAGTAATGTTGGGGTCTTTGAGCTTGGCGGTGTGGTCGTACAGGTACAGAGGCGTGGTGGTGAGCCAGATGAACGCCCAGATGGCCACACAGACGCCGATGGCCACTTTGTTGTTCTTCCTCTGCTGGGACAGAGGGTGAGCCACCACCCAGTACCTCTGTACGCTGAGGCAGGCGATGAAAAGGATGGAGCAGTACATGTTTCCGTAGAAGAAGCTCACAAGGACTTTGCACAGCGGCTCGCCGTAGACCCAGTCGTTGCCATTGAAATGGTACGAGATCTTTAGGGGTGTCCAGATGACAAACAGCAGGTCAGCCAGAGCCAGGTTGGCCATGTAGATGGACGACGGGTGCTTCTTCTTGGTCCTGAAGAGAAACACCCAGACAGCCATGCCGTTGGCAGGAAGTCCCAGCACGAACACAATGATGTAGATAATTGGGATGAAGACTGTGGTGAGGCTACTCTTCAGGGTGTCAGATGTTGTCTTGTCTACAACCACTTGTTCTGTGTTTTCAGGGTCCTTGTACCCGATGAACCCCCGTCCTTTACCTGTGAAAAATGACAATTGACAAAATTAAATGCATATCAGGGCTGAAAGGATTAGGGGTTGACCAATGATCCTTTACTATTATTATTTGATACTCTGCATTTTTTACAATCGACCTTTCTTAAATCCCAACTCCTTTTGCTCTGTGCTCCAATAACAGTTGATCAACCTGGCGGAACCTCAGTCAACTTTCTCCTTTCCTGTACTTAGATATGTTATGTGCTAGGCTTGTCTAGGTTGAAAAGAAAAACAAATTTCAAAGATGGTTCAAAGATTTTGCTGGGGGACCCGTAAAGGCTACATATAGTCACATCTTAAGTTAGCTTAAGTTAGCAACACACTAACAAATCAAAATCAGTCCTTAGCTAGCTAGTTCTAATGTTAGAAAAATGTTTGCTAAGCTAGCTAAACTACAAAGGTTTAGCAAGCTGGTTACATCTTATAGCTAATGTTAGCTTGATTCTGGCTAACTAGCTACCCAATCTACATCAGTTGTTAGCTTGGCTGATGTAGATTAGTTATCTTAGCAAAAATATGAACTATCAGATGCAACTAATAAGCTAAGGACTTATGTAAATTAGTTAGCTAGCATTTTGTTACCATTAACCAGCTTGTTAATGTAAGTCAATAAGATCTAACTATATGCCACTTTTTCAGGTCTGCCAGCAACATCTGTTAATCATCATCAAAATTTGGTTCTTTTCAATATAGAAAGGATAGGTAAAAAATCATTTAAAGCCTCTTTTGGCTCTGATGCAGCCACATCTCTCTGTCTGTAACCACCATGCTGTGATCTCAATGTCCCGCCTGTTACACTATTTGATCGGTGACACGTCATGAGTAATTGCCCATTAAAACTGAAGGCTGCTTTATCAAAAAATTTAATAGAGCATAATCATCACTGTCTAGCGAAAACCTGGGTGTCCAAAACAGTTACTTTTCAGAAATTTAAAAAGCAGTAATATGACTTATCAGTTTCCTTGATTACTACTAATCGCATTGGTATCAGTCCTAAGAAACCCTCTTGCTCAACCACACATTTGTCAAATAACTGATTACAAAATGTAAATGAACTGTTTTGTTAGTCATTTTTTCAAGCCTTTCAAAAGTGAGGATTTGCTGCTTTACATGATTATAAACTGAATTTCTTTGTGTTAAGGATTGCTGTTTGACACAAAAATTTGTTTTAAAATGCCTGCTTGAACTCTAGAATAGAGATTTTTCATTATTTTCTGACAGTTTTTTAGGCTAAAAGAATAAAGATAAATTATTGACAGATGAGCCCAAACACAAATAACTATAAAATCTCTCACTGTAACTCAAGTAGTGCAATGTAATTTAATCAGTTCTACAATTCAGCTAATGGGAAGTC
The DNA here is from genome assembly GCA_027495735.1 of Lutjanus campechanus. NCBI lineage: Eukaryota > Metazoa > Chordata > Actinopteri > Lutjaniformes > Lutjanidae > Lutjanus > Lutjanus campechanus. Next base: position 159,301 of record JAJHUR010138948.1, read on the forward strand.
TTTTTCCCCCCAAATCTGTATCATATCTGTATAAAGTGCTCTTGATATAGTCTATATTCGTTTGGTACTAATAGTTTTAAGTTAAATAAGACTACATTTCCCGACATTCCTGTCTGCTTTGGGAGCTGGCCACATCCCAAGGTTAAATATTTTTAAAATCGCTAAGTTCGCTAATTATGATATAAACGTTTTAAAATCATTCTGTTTAATATACTAAAACATTAATGTTTAATAAGATTATTTTAATGTTTACTCTTCTATGATGAGACTAACTGTGTCTCATGAGCCTTATGTTAAAAGTGACCTCATTGTTCCCTGATACAGTAAACACAGAGGAAGATGCATCCTTACCTGCAGCATGTGAGGCAGAAAACCAGCTCAAAATCAAAAGAAGCGACAATAATCGTGTAAAATCCATGTCTGTGCACTTTAGACCGTCTCTGCTCTACTTCTCCTTTCCGCTCTGACCCGAACAGACTCTTAAACAGATACAACCCAGGAAGACACACCCCGAGACTACCTGCTTGCACGCGCTGTACGTCATCGGTGACCCCGCCCACCTGCTTTACTGTGGTAGTTTTCCCATGAGAGGTTTCCATGGCGCTCAATGAATCCAGGAAGAAGACAGACGCTCAGATAAAATAAATAAAACATGAAGCTAAGGGAAGAAGAGAAAAGTTGATGTTTAGATTTTGGATTTCACAACTTTCAATAATACTTTTTAAAGAATCAAAATGTTATAATTTATAAAATGCCTCACAGATATTTAATATTGGTGACACCTTTTTTCTTGAATGGAACTTTTCTGCTCTGTTAAAGCTTGCAGCAACGTACAGGAATATGGTTTGAAATATTTCACAGTTCCTGCAGCAAACTTCTTTTTGTCTTCATATGGTCATATGCAGTAAATTAAAAAGGCTTGCTGTAAACACCACTATAAATACAATCAGTGTGGAAACTTTACATGACATTTCCCTATTCCATTATACGGCTGGTTTCTGTGGTTTGGAAGAGGAAACACGAGCACAGAGGACATGATGTGCACACTGATGTGTTTGGTGTGATGTTGTTGTGAGCTAATTATTTCAGCCTAGTTTTTCAGTGTAAAATAAAAGGGAAGTTTAACAGATAAATGTTATTAGACTATAAATATCTTTTGGTCTGTACTAAGTTCGAACAGACCATCTTTGTCTTTTCATATGACTGTTGGTACTTCTATGGAAATAAAAGCGTATGAGTAAAGACAGCCAGTCTGTCTGGCAGTTTCAAGATATTAATCTTTTTCCGTCACTTGTGGTGTCAAAACATGTAAAATCTTATCATGTAAAATGATCAGTTAAATCTAAAATAAACAATGCTCAAGCTAACTAGCAACCATGACAGAGTGATGTGCCAGTGTGCAGCGTTTCTACTCCTGTATCCCTGGAAAGCTTAAAAAACTATAAAACATTATAAATTCTGTTTAATATTGTAAGATATGCTTCACTTCAGGGAAACTCATTAGTACAACCTGTATCGTTGAGCCTCAAATAGAGGCACAAACTTTTAATCTGCTGAAAAATACTAGTTTCTCGTGCATCTTTGTAAACCTGAATACATCCCACCTAAATACAGTGATTGTGATTTGGTCCCAAAAAACAGATAAAACAACATTTTCCAGTTTAGAGGAACAAAAATGAATCTCTTATTGGCCGAGTGACATTTCAAAGAAAAGAAAGAGGATTTTTACATTGAGATTGTTTGTTTCACTAAAGTAATGACAACAGCTCGGGAGATATTTTCTATTGTTGGCCAGAGAAAGAAATATTATGCAGGAAGAACATTTTTACAGACCAAATAATTTACTGTTTATCTATTATTCGGGATCAAATGGTGTGTGATATCTGGCTTAGAACATCAAAAGGCTGAAACAAACCTCAGCTCACAGAAAGGGTTAAATATTAAGTACAGTCTTGTTTTGAAAATAAGGAACATACAGCTTGACCTTTCGAACTGTACCAAATAACCAACTGTCACCAAATACAAGGTTTCTGCTGATTTGCAGTTTAACAGTGATATTGTCAAAGGTGTGAAAGTGATTGAAACTCTGCAAAAAAAGGACTGAACAGCCTCCTGCAGCACAATCCACTGTTGCAACAATCAAACTTTTAGTTTATGAGTGTAACTCAGGTTTTCCAAATGGAAATGCTCACCCAGCTGTCACCAAGACCCGAGAGTGTGATGGGGGAAAAAAATACACTTAGATGGACTTTTAATTTTATTGTCAAACTTAAAAATATAGTTATACAAGTAAAAATGATTACTTTAAAAACACATACAAAATATATACATATGTGATGCATGTGCCATAACCATCTGGCACATCAAAACACAGAGTCAGAAATCATCGCAATAAAATGACAGCATGAACATCACACATTAAAAATGACTAAACACAATCATTCATATCCCAATGAAATCAAGAAAAGCAAAGTGCATTAAATAAAAGTTGTGTTATCATATAAAAATACAAATTAATTCACAAAAATAAAAACACGGCAACTTATCTAACAGCTTCTCAGAGGTCTTGACCACAGGTGACTCTCCAACATTTCTTCATGCTAGAATGAAAAAACAAATCCTTGTTGTTTTAAACCTGAGTGGAGTTTAAAGGTATAGTTTAGATTACTTGATATGGGGTTGTATGAGGTAGTTTTCAATTGTCAGTCTATTACCTACAGTAGATGATGGTCGGCATGTCCCCAGTACGGATAAGCAGAGAAGAGTACCAGTATGGAAGCTGTACTGCTGTGAACAGGGTCAGCAAAGTATTTAGCCACTTAAAAAGACACTGCTTTACTTAGGTGTCAGACAGTCGTTTCTAACGGGGAATTGCAGTTATATAAGCCTGATATTGCGGTTTCCAAACCAACCAAACTCCGTAGGCAAAGTCAGTAATTTTACCCTGTAGAACACAGGAGTTGTTAGCCTACCAATCCCTTGATGTGTTAGTTTGTTTGTGTTATTGTGTGCCTTTCGTGTTTTAAAAGGATAGTTCAGATTTGCCGAAGTCACACAATTACACAAACTAACAAATCAAAGCAGCAGTACATCAACAGCTCCCACGTTCTGCAAAGATAAAATTACTGATTTTGCCTGTGGAGTTTGTTTGGTTTGGAAAGAGTGATATTTAGGTTGTATAACTGGTTTTCTGTCAGAAAAGGCTGTCTTGTGGCAAAGTGAAGCTGTGAAACTCTTCAAAAATAACATGCATTGCTATTGACTTTAAGGTGGTTTAAATACATTTTGTTGTTGACCCCATCCACAGCTGTACATGCTTAGCTTCCTACATCTGCTGGTAGAGTGCTGACTGCCATCCACAGTAGCTAATACACTGACTACAAACAAGTAGCTCATACAAGCCTAAATCAAATAATCTGAAGTCTTAGTCCTTTAATCATCAAGAATTAGCTTAAAAAAACACAACTATGCACTAGCACTCAGTGCTTTGCGTATTGCCTGACTCAGACGTGTACGTGTTGCTCTTCTTGGAGAACTTCAGTGCGCTGAAGGAGACCCTCATCCTCTCCACCGTCCTCTCACTTCTGCAGAGGAACGTGTTCTTCACATGCTGCCTAAAGTCCTCAGAGATAAAGTAGTAAATAAACGGGTCAATGCAGCTGTTGAGACTCGCCAGGCACAGGGTGGTGATGTAGAACCCGTACAAGTTGTTGTGAACCTCGTTCAGAAGGAGGATGTAGTGCACCAGCAGCATGATGTTACTGGGAGTGAAGCACACTACAAACATGACCAGCACGGTGACAATCAACACCACGGCCTTCCGTCGTCTTTTGGCGATGGTGGGGTCTGCCATGCTGTTCCTGAGAGCCTTGAGCATAAGAACATAAGATATGATGCACACGACCGTGGGGACGACAAATCCCAGAGTTCCCATCGTCAGAAAGTATCCTGCTGCAATTTTCTTCTGACTGGGTCTGGTGACATCGTGGCAGGTGAAGATGTTGAGGTTGGTCACACGGACTTCCTGTTCGTAGAGGTAGAGGGGGATTGTGATGAGCCAGACCACCACCCAGATTGCGACAGACACACACACAGCCGTACAGTTGTTTCTTTGCTGCTGTCCAAGCGGGTCGACCACGGCCCAGTAACGCTGGATGCTGATACAGGCAATAAAGGAGATGGAGCAGTACATGTTGCCATAGAAAAACGCCACCAGCACTTTGCACAAGCCCTCTCCGTAGATCCAGTTATTGCCGTTGAAGTGGTATGCGATTTTTAAAGGCACCCAGATGACAAAGAGCAGGTCAGCCAGAGCCAGGTTGGCCATGTAGATGGATGATGGGTGCTTCTTCTTGGTCCTGAAGAGGAACACCCAGACTGCCAAGGCGTTGGCGGGCAGCCCCACAACAAACACGATGATGTAGATGATCGGGAGGAAGACAGTTGTAAGACGGCTGGTGAGGGCCTGTTTGGCATAGGAGCTGACCCACACCCCATCGTTGGTCTCTGTACCAGTGAAACCTCTCGTGTCCACATCTACGTAAACATGAAAAGCAGACATACAACAGGTTTACATGAAGGAACCCGAGCTGCAAACTACAATTCTTTTCATTATCAATTTAATCTGCTGATTACGAACTATGCAAACTATGACCAGGTGGAATGTTTGCTCAGCCCATTACTGTTGTTTCTTATCTTTATTTATTACACTATCACAATGATATGACAATGTATTTATTCACAGACCAAAAAGTGGTAAAAAAGTGGTGAATACTCAAGGAAGTACAAAGTAGGACATGACTGACAGCTTCTCAAAGGTGAAACATAAGTGCTTAAAAATACAGCCCGAATTCCAAAAGGTTTGGGGACGTTGTGTAAAACATAGATAAAAACAGAATGCAATAATTTGCAAATACTTTTTGATTTATATTCAATTGAATAGAATACAAAGACAAGATATTTAATGCTCAAACCAATTAACTGTATTGTTCTTTGTAAATATACACTAAATTTAAATTTGATGCCTGCAGCATGTTTCAAAAGAGTTGGGATGGGAGCATATTTACCACTTTGATACATCACCTTTTCTTTTAACAACACTCAGTAAGCACTTGTGAACTGAAGACAATAATTGTTGAAGTTTTGAAGGTGAAATTCTTTCTCATTCTTGCTTGATATATGACTTCAGGGGCTCAACAGTTCGGAGTCTGGGATTTTATGCGTCATAATACACAACATATTTCCAATTGGAGAGACAGATCAGGACTGCAGGCAGGTCAGTCTAGTATCTGAACTCTTTTATTATGAAGCCACATGTGCAGAATCTTGTGCAGTCTTATAAAAAATTAGCAGGGACGTCCCTGAAAAAGACGTCTGGATGGCAGGTATGAATCTTTCAGCATTAATGGGGCCTTTGCAGATGTGCTGGTAACAATCTGAACAACCTTTTCCTCTTTAGCCCGGAGGACAGAATGTCCATGATTTACAGAAAACAATCTTAAATGTGGACTCGTCATACCAGAGCACACTTTTCCACTTTCAGTCTGTCCATCTCAGATGAGTTTGGGCCCCAGAGGTCTGCAGCGTTGCTAGTTGTTGTTGACATATGGCTTTTGGTTTGCATGGTGTTAATACTATTTGTAGATGCAGTAACAAACTGTTCAAAGTTTTCCTGAGCCCATGTAAAGATAGCCTTTATACACCCAAACGGGTGTGTGTGTGTTTTTTTTTTGAACATCCCACAACCTTCCCAGTCTTTTGTTGCCCCTATCCCAACTTTTTCAAAATGTTTTGTTGACATCAAATCATAAAAACAAAACATTATATATCGTGTCTTTGTACTGTACTCAGTTAGGTTGGTTGAAAATCATTGTGCAGAACACTGCATTCTGTTTGTAATTTATGTATGGTATATTCTGTATCAAGAATATGAGCAAATATACATTGAGATTGGAATTGTTTTACTCCCTAATATTGGTATCAGCCCCAAAAATCTAACTATGTTTAGGCCCTAATGCCAACTAATCTGTCAAAATAACCACACTATGATTACCATATCATGCAGCCCTGCAGCAGGAACATATTATAATTTCCCTACATCTGAATCTCAAATATCAGCTGAACTTAGTTCCTGTCAGCTGTGAGCACCTTGACCTGTTTTCTGCTTGGAACAAGGCCGTTGAGCTTGAGTCACCTGTATTACAACATGCACTTTACATACTGTACAGTCGATCTTTATTACTCAGTGTTGCTTGACTCATGCTGACAGAATAATCCAGCCTATAAAGGCAAATCAGGACCAAAATAGCAAACAAACAGGGATTATATTCGTGTACATGTAGTACATGTGGTTTAGTGAAGCACTTTTTGGATCCTAAATCAATCTGAGCTGAAAAATTTAACCGTTGAGAGACCGATACAAACAACACAGATGGAAATAAACAGTGAAATCTTACCGCCGGGCTGTGACAGACATGTCAGCACGCAGCACAAGAGGAGGAACAGGTGAATCCATGGCGTCCTCAGAGTCATGGCTGCAAACAGGAGATAAACACAATATGCTCAGTAATGTCCGCGGGTGTGGCTGTTTGCTCTCCTCTCTTCTGTCTTTCTATCTGAACTGCCATGCCCTCTTCATATAGCTGCTGTTCATACCTGCGTGATGTCACACAGTCAGGTGACCGCGCGGAGCCTACAGATACACACCTCGGGTTCAGGTGGATGAGTTCTTCCTGCCGTCACGGTCAGATACCGGAACACGTAAATCTTTCAATTACTATACAGGCAGCGGACAGAAACAAAACAGCCTCTGGCTATCAGTGAAATATGTTATATACATATTATTTATATTCTTAATTCAGCAATACGTCACTTACAAACATGTGACTGCATTAAAAATATAAAACCTGTGGGCATAATAAAAAATATTATCTTAGGCATGACATTCTTCTCAGGTAAGATACAATAAATGTAAGGATACATAATTGTAATACTACTACTACTACTACTACTACTACTAATAATAATAATAATGATAATAATAATAATAATAATAATGATAAAATAAATAAATAAATAAATAAAAGAAAAAGAAAAGCCAGAATAAATAGTCATAAATAAACCATAATAACTCAACAAAAGAGTTAGACACTAAATTAATTTTCCCTAAAAGATTCTTGTATCATATTAGTCATATAAGTACATTTCTCGTAAATTGAACAGACTCAGAGCACATCTTAAATTCAGTCCCAGATATTTTAATGATTGGTTTGTGTGACAAAATAATCCTCATTTTTCCCCCCCAGAATCCACTTCTTAAGATGAATAAATTCCTTAAATATCACATGTCTCCATTGTGCCTGACGTGACTAATGACATAATAAAATTCTTATTTCAGGTTTTTCATCAGTATAATTAAGGGATCATTTAAATCCTAATGTTCTGTCCCTCCGGCTCATAAACATACATTCATTCCTTTATTATATGGCGTATATTTATGAAATGATATGCAACAAAAGCCGTCTGAACAGTTTGAATTTTTGCTGGTTGAGCAGCATGATCAAGCTAGTTAAAACCAGTCCAATGAGAGCAAAGCTGATATGATCATAAATTAGAAGACTGTTTAGGCCATCAGCAGCTAAGATACACAAAAGCAGTGAAGGAAGACTCACCTATGCGTCTGTCTGGGCTACCAACTAAACTCCTGCACCTGATGCAGCATATCATATAACATTCACACACCTTTGTGAATATTTTCACATTTACTGGTGTGATGTAGTTTCTGTTCTGTATTCTTCACAAGGTCACAAGTTAATGTAAAGAGGGAAATAAAAGTAGGTCGAACTATAACCTCAATTGCTTGCTTATTATTATACCAGTAAACAGGTGTGAATTCTGTACACCTGTGGCTTCCATTTATGGCTATATGGTTATGATTGCCTTCCTATTGTGATGATCATGCTCTACTCCAAACTGTTGTTTTACTTTAGAATACATGTAGCCTAATTTCTTAAACTTAATGACAAAATAAAATAAAATAAAATAAAAATAAAAATAAAAATCATCAGTGATGGAAGAAGTGTTCAGATCCTTTACTTTACTCCACCACAAGTAATAGTCTTGCTTTCAAAACTTTGCTTATGTGAAAGTATTTAGGTATTATAGTTTATTTAGCTTTAGAAGCAGGAGAATTTTCTCAATGTTTCCCCCTAAGTTTATCAGAAAATTTCAAATGCAAAATCACCAAATCTGGAGATACACGGTTTTTAGTGGACAGAAAGGGTATGAAAAATTGTAATCTGAAAAGTAACTAGTAACTAAAGCTGCCAAACAAATTTAGTGTAATAAAAAGTACAATATTTGCCTCTGAGATGTAGTGGAGTAGAGGTACATCATAGTAAAAAATCACACAGGAATCAACTCATCTTTTCTCACTAACTTAATGCAAACATGAAAGTTTTATTTATTCAAGTTCATTAAACTTGAAATGTTGAGTGAATGTACTATGCAAAGTTCAATCAACTCATTAAATTAGGTCTAAAGAAACATGATCAGCACATTAGCAAACTTCCCAGCATGCATTGCTTGAGAGTTAAACAAGAACAGCAATGGAAAAAACACAGAACAGTACAACTGAATTAATATCAAGTTTATTTGACTAGAGAACTTTATTTGTTTTGAACCATTACAAAAGTACATCAACATGTCTTTTTAAATGCAGCCAGCTTACTTTAAGTTAAAACAAAGTTTATTTTTACAGTATAGAGATGGATAAAATGGAAATACTAAAGTAAAGTAGAAGTATCTTGAATTTGTTAAGTACAGTACTTGAGTAAATATATTTTGTGAGTAAATATATTTTGTTACATTCCACGACTGACTAAGAGAAATAAAGTATGGTCCAGCCAGTTTCCTTTTTTGTCTTGGACTGAATGATTCAAAAAGAATTTATGCAGTCAATAATTCCTTTCCACTATTCAAATAACTCTCCAAAACAGTGAAGCAGAGGCAGTTTACTATTTATTAACAGTGCAGTAGCGCTGCCTGCTGGAAGAAAATGGAACCTGGCCCATGGTGTATAATGACAGCCTTACAAGATATACATAAAGCACTTCCTATTTCCCACCAGCAGAGGGCAGAATGAAGCAAACTATAAAAAAGGTGGGATGTTGTTCAGCCCATTATTTTTGGTTATCTATATAACACTATCTCAGTGATAAGGTAACATTTATTTACAGACAAAAATAGGTAAAATATGGTGAATACTCAAAAAAGTACAAAGTAAGACATGATTGACAACTTCTGAACAGTGAAACATAAGTGCTTTAAAATAAGATTTTCATAAACTGTGCATACAGAAAATATACAAAAAAAAAGACAAAATTGCAGATAAATGTAAAACATACAGATTCACTTGCAGCTTATAAACTCATATAACAGTGTGCAAAAATAAAAGCTTTTCATAGTATCAGATGTTCAGTTGAATTTTTCTAGAAAGCACATTCCTATCTACTCTCAAGTTCCTTCCGTATATTGTCCCCCCCCCCCCCCCCCCCCACACTTCATTCATCACTCAGAGGGCACATCTGTCATTGTACATTCGTTGTTATGAAACCAGGACATGCAACTGTTTCTGTTGGCACGGTAGGTTCAGTGACCCTTCCTTCATTCTAATCTGGAAAGAAAACAGATTCAACTTGAGCTGTTTCTTTGCCGTTACTTGGACTCCATAATACAATATATATACTGTTTCAGAACATAAAAATCACAGGTAAATTAAAGGGATAGTTCGGATTATTTGAAGTAGGGTTGTATTAGGGTTGTAAGTATTTATCTATAGTCAGCGTATTATCTACAGTAGATGGCAGTCAGCACGTCCCCAGTCTGGAGAAGAAGAGCGGAGTACCAGCACAGAAGCTAAGAAATATACTGCTGAGGACAGGGTAAGCAGCAAAAGGCATTTCAGCCACTTAAGCTGTTTTATTAGTCAAATATTGCTTTCTCTACACCAACCAAACTCCTCTAGTAAAATCTGTAATTTTACTTTGCACAACACAGGAATTACTGGACTACCCAGAGACAGTGGAAGTGGACATAGCCTCCAATACTGTAAAGTGAAGCCAATGCAGAAGTGCCTTTAACCCGCATTCTTTCTAGCAGCCAGCAGAGGGCAACTCCGCTGGTTGCAAAAAGAAGCCTGATTGTGTACAGTTTCCTAGTGTGTTTATGGTCTCAGTTGCTAGTTTGACTTTTTTTTATAAATACAGCATGATGTTCATTTTGTTAATTAAAGTTCCTTGTAGAGTAAAATAGTCAATAAAACAAGGTATGTTTTAGGACAGGCCTACTGTGTGATGGACAGGTCATTCTCAGTGAGTCTGTCCAGTACAAAAAACAGGGCTCACGAAACTCAGATCAGAATGTCAAACTAGGCAGTGCTGATCAGACATGAATCAAGATTGTTGTGCGTCAATATCTAATTCTCAATTAAAATGTTTTCAGGAACATCATTTAGTGCATTGTTTAGTGGTAATTTGAGAAAGATCCTTAATACATCTATGAAAAGACTGCGACCAGACAGCAGCCATCGTGTTTCAAGTTTCTAATGGAGCCTCCTCAAACTCAGATCAAACTGTCAGTCTAGGCAGTGTTCATCAAATATGCGTAAATATTCTGTGACAACATCCCCTATTTCTTGCTTAAAATGTTGTCACAAACATATTTTGGTGTACTGTAATATGAGAAAGATTGCATCCCGGCAGGCCACTATTATTTCATACTGAACAGACGAGCCAAAACCAAATCCCACACAAGTCGCAGTACATCACCCACCATCTCCACGGTCGTGAAGGTACTGCACATTCACTGGTTGCAAAAAATCGAAGATGGGAACCCTTATGATGCCAAACTTGAGCCTTCAAAACAGTAGTGGGTCACAGTGGCTCCATCCACTAATTATTCCACTGTCTATGGGTCTATCGCTACTTTGATTTGACAACTTTGGTGTTTTAAAAAGCTAAGCTCAGATTCAACCAAGTCACGAACGTACATCATACAACCCAACTTCAAATAATCCAATCAATTCCTTTAAGTCACTCTGATTAATGCCTGCTTGATGCAACGGCCTATCAGACCAGCAGTTTCTTATACTGGCTGTTGAGGTTTTGTTCTACAGAGTCTATTTTGGTGACTGAAGTGTTTATTTTGGAGCTCTCCATACGATTGGATTTCAGGATTGCTCTGCTGCTGGATCTGCATGAATTAGATGATGAATGACTGTCACTGCTGCCCTTTGTCATCTTCTGACACGTCAGAGCTCTAGATAGTTGCCTCTGACACTGGGATGATCCAAAGTAGTAGACCAGAGGATCCAGGACGCAGTTCAGACTTCCCACACACAAAAATACCAGATAGACTGCATAGGAGCCGTCAGGGGCATCCTGGGGCTTGTCAACTCCTCTGTTGAGGTGCAGGTAGTGCGCCAGAAGAAGACAGTTTGTCGGTGTGAAGCACAGCACAAAGATCACCAGCACTGTTAAAGCCATCACCACTGCTCTGGTTCTTCTGCGCGACCGTCCAGGGACCCCACGTGGGACCCTGCTCAGCGACCAGATCACTCGAGTGTAGGACACCACCGTGAGGAGCAGAGGCAAGAAGAAGAGGAGGCAGCAGAGAACAATGAAGTAGATGCTGTAACGTCCGGTTAGGTCACGAATTGACTGGATATCATGGCAGGTGGTGATGTTTAACTCTTGAAGGTGATATGTCTGTTCTGAGATGACAAGAGGCACCGAACCAGCGAAGGACAGTATCCACATGGTTACACAGGCTATGATTGAGTTCTGTGGTTTCCTCCAGGCCAAAGACTTGATGGGGTAGACTACTGCGAGGAACCGGTCCAAACTGATGCAAGCTATGAGCAGAACGGAGCAATACATGTTCCAGTAGAAGGCTGCAGTAACCACACGGCACATGACCGGGCCGAATATCCAGTTGTTTCCGCCGAAGTGGTAGGAGATCTTAAAGGGGAGCAGTACGGCGAAGAGGAGGTCAGCACAGGCCAGGTTCAGCATGTAGATTGCTGCTGACTTCTTAGGCCGGATCCCCCGAGCAAAGGCTACCACCGCGCAGATGTTGATTGGCACACTGATGAGGCAGACCAGCGTGTAGAAGGAGGGTATGAGGATGGTGGACACAGGACCCGTAAGGAACGAAAGAGCCTCTTGTGAGATCCATTGCCTGCTGAAGTTGGTTTCATTACGCGGCCAACCACCAGTAGAATTCAATTTGGTGACATCACCACCTTCATCAAATTCCGACGGGGGTATTAGTTCAACTGAAGGGTCAAAAAAGGCAAAGGTCCTTGGTGTTAGTCCTGGTGCTTTGCCTGGAGAGAGAAAAGAATGTGTCAGATCCAGGAAACAGGAGTGAAAGATCGTCTATTAAAGGTATTAACCAGTGTTATTAGTCAGGTGTCATACAGTGATTTATATTATAGAGCTGAAAGAAGTGGTCAATGAACTGGTTTAGAGCTGAAACAATTAGTTGCTTAATCAATCAACAAAAAATAATAAACAACCATTATTTATTTTTCCTTTATTGGATCTTTCAAGTTTGTTTTTTTTTTAAAACAAAAATGCCAATAATTTGCTGGTTCTGGATTCTCAATCGTTAATATTTTTTCTTTGTTTTGTGTCTTATGTTAAAGGGACAGTTCACCCAAAAATCAAAATACATATATTTCCTCTTACCTTTAGTCATATTTCTCGATTTAGAATGCTTAAGTTTGGGTTGCCGAGTTTTGGAGGTTTCATCTGCAGAGAAGAGGAGGAAGAAGACATAAATTCATATAGCATTTTTACAGACATCAGTCACAAAGTGCTTTATAATCAAGGTTCACTGTTAATGATTTTTTTCACTTGCCCGGTCAAGTGAGTCAGAAATCTTGCCCCAGTATAAAGTGGCTTATTCATTAGCAGTTATCAAGTAACAACAAAGACTTAAATTAACTGTCATGTTTAATCTAGGTCTGCAATGTCTATGAAATGTCAGAAAATAGTGAAAACCTCCATCACGGTTTCTAAGTTTATGGGCAAACTGTACTCTGAGTGATAATGTGGAAACGCAATACAGAGAAATCACAGAAAATCCATTAATGGTCACCGATCAGTAAGTCGTCACAACGGATATTCTCAATATCTAAAGAAAATAGGTCCAATTAATTACCACCCATGTAAGTGGCCTCAGAAACATGTTTAAAATGAACAGATTCAGAAATATTAATAAATTCAGTGGCTCACAATCAATGGAGTCATTCATATGCCAATAAAAATCACCAATGAATAACACTTTCTCCAGCTTAATAATATAAGTCAGAACTTCAGTGGCTTTAATGATTAATTATTAATCAGCATTAAGGATTCCAGCCATTAAAAATGCATTAATCGATAATCAATAGTCTAGAAATGGCAGTAATTGCGCCTCATTTGACACTGTTTGGAGCCATTTGTTGAACAAAGAGATTTAAAAAGAGAAGTATAAAGGTTATATTTGCAGACCTTTGTATTATACTATATTCTTGGGCTGCAACTAACGGTTAATTTCATCATAATGACGATTATTTTTTCAATTAATCGTTTGTTCTAAGAAAAGTCCAAAACCCAAAGATGTTCAGGTTACTCTGATATATGGTCGAGAAAAACAAAAAATCCTTAATTTAAGTTGGAACCACAAAATGTTTGACATTGTTTCATTATTTTTTAAGTGAAAAACGACTTAAACGATTTATTATCAAAATAGTTGCTGATTACTTTTTTGTTATGCAATATCTATTATTTAATTGATCTTTTCAGCACCATCATATTAGCCTATATACAGTAAATAACATCATACATTTTCAACCATCATTTTAAATGTCCAAAGTTACATATTTATAGCGACATAACCTAGAAAAATACAATTTAACACTTTTGTGTGAGCATGATGCATTCACGTTGTACAGTAGAAAGTGAATTTTAGTCTTCTTACCTTTTTTGGCTGCAGTCGCAGCAGCACACGCGCACACCAGAACCAACAGCAGAGTTTTTCGACTTATTGAAAACATTTTGGTGCCGATAAATAAAAACAGAAGAGAAAAAAACAGAAAGTCGTTAATTAATCCGCTTGTATGTTCTCCGTGAGTCTGTCCCAGGCAGTTTCTGCTGCTGCTCTTCAGTCTGAGTGTAAAACTGAGCTGTGTTTCCGCCCACAGTCCAGTGGGTCCGGAACGCCCCGGTCCACCAATCAACTGCAACCTGAAAGCACAGAGACATTCCTCTGGCCTGATGTCACCTTCCCGTCATACAGCAGCAATCAGATCCCATCAGACCATTAATGTGAGGGCACTAAATGAGCCAAAACAAAAACAGACATTTTTCCTGGCAAACGATGACATTTTTTTTTTATTTTGACAGTTTTGAAACATGTATGGAGGCAGACAAAGAAATGCCAACAGTGTTGAAATTAAATGTGACATATTCAATATAGATTTCAGTGAAGTGGGCCAATTATTTAATCATACCCGGAATGTTCTCAAAGTTACGAGATGCTTCCCTTTATGGTTTAATAGCTACATGGCTGTCATAGCAACAGGTTGCCACTGGTAACCTAGCTCTGCCTCTTAATCAGTGCTGAAAGAAGAGCTCAACTCATTTACATAAACAGGCTAAAAGTAGCAATACCACAGTGTTAAAGTTTAAGTCCTGCATTAAAGAAATTCAAGTCCAAGTACAAAAGTACATACATGGCACAGAAAGTAAAGTTATGCAGATAGGTCTATTTCCATTTAATTATGTGCTCAATGTATTCAATTATTAACTATTTATTAAATTAATTGCCAACTAATTTGATTTTTGATTAACCGGTTTGAGTAATTTTTTAAAGAAAAAAGCAAAAATTCCCTGATTCCAGCTTCTTAAATGTGGATATGTGTGGATATTTTCTGGTTCCTTTTATCCTGTGTGGACAAAACAAGACATTTGAGGACGTCACCTTGGGGTTTGGGAAACACTGATCAACATTCTGCACTATTTTCTGATATTTTATTGGCAAACAACTATTAATCGATTAATCAAGAATATAATCAACAGATCAATCAACTATATAAATAATCATTGCAGCCCTGATGGTAATTACTTTATATACTGTGAATTTACCTCTGTGAATCAATAAAGTCTTGATTCAAGCTAATACATAAAAGGTAAGCCTATTAGTTTTATAGATTGCATCTAAATCAGCAAAGAAACTACTAAGTACAAATAAAAGTACTAAAACTAAAAAAGTATCTAAAACTTATGGTAACCTACAGTTTCAGCTCGCAGCTTTTCATTCAGTAATTTCTGTGCATGGTCTGAAAGTGCAATATAACCTATTGTCCAGTTTGATCACAAGGGAGGTTTTATTAAACAAAAATCAAAAGAAGTAAAAACGTATTTATTATGCATTTTTCAAAACAAGAGTTCCAAAATCCTTCACAATTTAATACAAAATAGAATCAACAAAACAGGAGTAACTTCAACAAAAAATTCAGAAAATTCAGCACGTCTTGAAAGGTTTTTATTTGTTTGAGAAATAAACTATTTTGTGTGTATGTTGAGAGTTTATGAGAGCTGTTGATTTCATTGTTAAACACCCACCACTGCAGATGAAAATGTATCCGAAGTAACTCAGGCAGAAATCATGTTCACACTTTTAGTCATGTTTAGTGACTTCCTTCCTCACTTCCTCATTCTCTGAAGTGTTAATGTAAGTATACAGCTCAGTATGTCTAATGTTTTTAGATATTTTAACACAGAAATGTGACATATTAAAGCTTTAAGGCCAACAGTGTTTCAACAAACTTAAGAGACTTAAGTTACATTCCCAATATTCTTAGAGACTTTGTGCTTTCTGGGTAATAACTTAACTTTTATATTTATATATTCATATTATCTTACTGTACATCTAAACTCCTTTGACCTCCAATGAAGAGAGGCCAAAACAAGACCAATGTAGTCTGTGCAAAGATACAGTGCAGCCCTTTGGTTAATGGATACAATAATTTAACACCCAAAATCATGGATTAATTCATCAGCACTGTAAATATGTTTGGCCTTAGAAACATGTCCTATTTGGAAAAAGTTTCTTAATAGGAATTGTTTTCTATTAAAACTCAAGTTGACAACATAAAAATAGCCTAAGTTTTCATTCATGTATTCTATGATTTGAAGTAATATAACCAAGAAAGCTGCAAAATTGAATTTAGTGTTAAGCCAGGCTCTGGGACTCACAGTAAGATATACCTACAGTATTTATATCTATGTTTTCAGTGGTGCAACTGTACCAAAAACTGCCCCAAAATCCTGTATCTGTGAGGCTCAGATGAAAATAATGTTTGTTTGCAGCCCTTGAAATAATTTACTATATCATTGTGCTGCAACTATCTGTATTTTTTGTTATTTCTTCAGTTAATCATTTTGCTCTAAGAAAGTCCAAAACCCAAAGATGTTCAGTTTATTAATATGACAAAGAGGAGCAACAGATCCTCTTATTTAAGAAGTTGTAACCAGAGAGTGTTTGATATTGATATCACCATTTTTCCTTGAAAAATGACTGAAACAACTTATTTATTATCAAAACTCATTCATTCCATGGAAGCCCAGTTCTGCCTGTAATAGAAAAGAAAAATAAAATGTCAAAATTCTTATATAAAAAACATTGAAATTATTAAAAGTTGAAAGTCTTATAATGAGCCATAATGATAAAAAAAAACATCATAATTTAATTTTTGTATTCACATGATGACCTGTAACTGTCAGTGTTGTCTCTGAATATGTGAAAACCAAATTAAAAGTGCAACAGTTTTTGTGGTCTCTGATTATTTTTTGGGATGTTTGGTTAAAAACATTCACAAATGCATCTTCATGGGAGTACAGATTATAAACGAACACATCATTGTTTATTTTACGTGAGGCAACGTGTCCCTGGAGATGTTCAAGTGCTTCCTCTGTTTATATCAGATATCAGATAGTGAATTACAGTAAGGTATTTAGTTTACATACTTAAGAGAAGATTTGTTTGACCTTTTGTGATGAGTTTGATGGTTATATATTCTTATTTTATCAGCACATTTCTTGCAAAGTGTACCACGATGTTCTCATCATACATCAGCGACCAGCTGTCCTGTATTTTTCCTTTTTTGTCTCTGTTTACGTGCTGATGTAAACTTGCTGTAGAGACTCTAATAGCCTCCCTGGAGAGATCACTTCAGATTTATTTAGTTTGTTTGCAAATGGCAAGAAAGTTTCCACTGGTTCTGGTAGAGATCAAGAAAACAACCTTCATGTGTCTGCTTCTGTGTGGTTTCAAAGCACTGTAATGAGGACAGTATACTTGAAAACAAATGATGGGAACGTGTGCCTGTTAGAAAGAAAGAGAAACGAGCTAGGTACTTTCTCTGGGGCCAGGATGGGGTGGGAGTCGTCTGACGTCTGACTCATTCATCCCGAGCTTTATATCCACTGGGACTTAGTATCTGAGCTCACAGACAGCCAGACTAAACCAGTTTCCTCATAAAAAATATTTGTCACAATGATCTGTTTCTTATTTTTAAAAAAGTTTTGTTATGCAACTTGGCAAACTAAATTTAATTTGAGATAAGATCATTTCTTGCGGGTCCTCTGTTTCTTAATGTGTTTCTTAAAAGAATAGTTTGACATTTTAGGAAATATGCTTTCTCATTTTCTTGCAAGTTAAATGAGGAGATTGATCGATAAGGTAGAAAAAAATCTGCCTGCCAGTAACTCTAAAGTACACTAATTAACATGTTAGTGTTGTAGGTTGCCACAATAACAAGCAGAGACATAAGGAAGTCACTACGCCACGCCAAGAAATAGTCCAGCACATAACCTTGTTTTTTTACACTTCTGTTTTTGTGCAGATAAGAGACCTTTAAGGAAGGATTTTGCAATCTTGATCAGGGCCAGGCTATCTGTCCCCCCTATTTCTAGTGTTTATGCTAAGCTAAGCTAACAAGTGCTGACAATAGCTTAAGATTTAATGTGCAGACATGAGAGTGGTATCAATCTTCTCATCTAACTTTAGGTAAGAGAGTGAATGAGCCTATTTCCCAAATTGTCAAGCTACTACTTTAAAAGTGCAATAACAGATTTTTGGGGGCAGCAGAAACAACCTGTGAACAAACTGCACTGAAATTTTGAGCCCCAAAAAATGTGAAGTGAGCATGTTTCCGTCAAGTGGTTTGGAGTGAATAGAATAGGCTGCGTAAAACACAGTTTAGTTGGAAGTTGGTAGTACAGGCTACGTTAAAGGGATACGCCAACATTTTTTTTGTTTTCATGTCTTGCCTCACTCCCGAGTCCGAGTGCACCAATAAACAGCTGAGGAAGAAAGCAGAAGAAGAATAGAAGAAGACGACAAAGAAGAACTCATGCAGTAGATTGGTGAAAGCGATATTGCACTCTTAGATAATCACCCACTCAATATGTACTCACCCCTATGCCGATGTGAAGATGGGGGAAGATCTTCAGTTGAGTTTCTCAGGAAAGATTAAATCAAAAGCAATTGGACTTGTTTAAAAGTATTTTCTGACTAGCTCAGACTAGTCTGGCAGGCACGAACTGATGAAGCTTCTTGGATGAGGCGAAGCGTCTTCAGAAAAGACTTTTAAACAAGTCCAGTTGCTTTCGATTTAATCTTTCCCGATATTACAATGACCTGGACGAATGAGAACATTCTATTATTACTATTATTATAGTGTAGTAACAAAAGGGGCCATCTGGTCACATCTAGACGTGAACACTGGACCTGCAAAAGATCTCGCAAGGACTAATATTTCCACCCAAATTATGGTCTTTCCCTAACCTTAACCAGGTGTTTTTTGTCCCTAAAATTACCCATACATTAACCACAGTGTTGTCACCTTATAAAACATAATTAGTCAGTACAACATTCACTCTGAGGAAACAGTGCATACAAATCTTGTGAGTTACGTGTTCCTCGTAGACACGACCTGGCTGCCTGGTTGAGATCTTTCTCCTTTTGCAGCTGAACAGTGCAAATTATGCTTCTAAAAACATTTTACGTGGGAAATAGGCAACATAGTAACAAAATATTGATTCACTGGAGTTTCATGACCCCTGTGTGCTACACAAGACAGATTCACTGACAATGACCTGTCAGTCACAGAGTAGCAGCCTGAAGCATACCCTGCTTTATTGTCTGTTTTACTCTAAATGGGAAATTTAACGAAAATGCACATCATGCTGTATTGAAGAAGACTTGAAACTAGTGATTGAGACCATAAACTCAGTAGGAAATTGGACTGAAGTCATGCATCAAGCACTCAATACAATTGGACTTATTTTTGAGGCCATTGGAGGCGCCCCCTGCTGGTAATTAGCAAGAATGCAGGTTTTAAGGTGCTTCCATATTGGCTTCACTTTTCAGACCTGTAAGCTCCGTCCACTTCTTATTCACTATTTATAGTTATACAGTTGATGTCGACAGCAGAAACAGCTTCTGCTTCTTCTCTCTGAGCAGAAACGGCAGATACGTCAGAACTTATTCTGGGGAAAGTGTTTCCATTAACCTTTTCTAATGCAATATTTCAAAATGTGCATAAGATATGCTGATGGAAACATGACTATTGACATGTTATGACCTTCTAAGTTCCTTAATTACACGTTGATCAGATATGGAGCAATATCATTCATTTGGAGTCATATTTCTGGCCATCTGATGAATGTAATTCCAATATTCACTCTGTTTTGGCTCTGTTTTTGGTCTCCATCAACTCTTGAGGAAAATATCCAGCTCATTAGCTGCTAAATGCTCCTGTCTGTCAGGTGTTTGGTGCAGGATAGGAAGTGTTCAGTTTGCTTATCGGAGCTTTTTCGCCGTCTGATATGACCAAAATCAACACCATAAAAGCGGTGAGACTGAACCAGAACAATGAAGTTATGAGTCATAAAACCAAAACAATGAGCAGAAGCACACTATAAAGCAACATAGATATGAGGGGGGTTATTTTCCACAAAGTGAACTATTCGCCATTTATTGTTAATATAAAAATATTGATGAAACTTGCTTTAAATTTTGTCAAGAGAGAAACTGCAGCTGTACACGGTGTCCACTTTGGAGGTCGTGTCATGTCCTGTAGCCTGCCGGGCTTGGGCGTTCCTAAACTAAACATAAGCTCATTCCTTCTCATAGGGGGAGGCAGGATACAGACTGTGGGAGATTAGGTCCAGAGCAAAGTCAGTGGCACAGATCCAGGGCCAGTGCTTCACAAGTTAAATTCCTGTTGTTGTATTTTTGTACAATCTTTAACACATTTTATCATTCTCTGCGCATCGTCCAGTCAGGATAGGCTGAGTAGGATGTTAAACTCCAGGGGGAAGGACGTCATGGACGCGAACAATGGCAGAATCACAGAGGTTATTACGCTGTGTTTGATCTGAAGTGTCTCAGCTGGTGGATGTGGATCCTTAAATCCTCAAAATCTCTGGTTGACATAAATTGACCAGATCAGAACTATAAGAAATTACAACACTTGCTTTGTCAATTTGTGTATAAAGATATACAGAGACAGAGAGAGGTCATCTGTCTATCTTCCCACGCCCTCAGATTACCATCTGGTGAATGTCCCATGTCTACAACCGTGAAAACGAAAACCAGCAGTCATGTACAGGATGTATTGGTGTGTATATGTGTATCTGAAACCGGAACTTGGTGCTCTGGTGGTCTTTTGCTTACCAGACAGAGGAAGGTGTCTTCTATTAAATATCCTGTAAAAAGAACTTAGACAGTCAACAGTAACCTTGCAGTATATAGAGGTGATATGTTCACAGGGCAGAAAAACATCTGTCTTCAGATGCTGACATGTTTTGTTCAGCAAGATAATCTTCACAAATGAACACCACTGTCTTAATTTTTGAAGCATAAATGCAACCGCCAGAAGTAAAATAAACAATACCACAGTTGCATGACTCAACATCACCACCATTAAGCAACTGTGTGATGACATTTATTGTCCCCGATAACCTCTGTAGTTTCATTTCGCTACTTGTTTGCGAACACCTTTTTTAAGACATAAAAGCTCAAAATTCATATGTAGGGTATTCGCTGATGTGTGAAAAGCTCTTACGCTAGTGTCAACAAAAAAAACATTCAAAAACCAATTGACTTCAAGACAAGGGAACAAGAAGTTCTCATTTTGCTCAACAAAACTGCAAATATGCTAACTCATTTCTGGGCTTTAGGACTCATTCCTGCAGCCCTCAGTCAACTAAGCTGATGGACTCCAGATCTGCACTTCACTATCAGCAATCCCTTCAATCACCTCCAACCTGCTGAGTGCTAAGTTTATAATTTCAAGCTTGACATAAACCTCTGTCAATATTCCTAGATAAAATAGCAGTGGCTAATCCAGCACGGTGAAGGCTATACAATCCTTGCTCTGTACATTAAGCCCCTGGGCAGTAGTTCAGTGAATTAAGCTCTCCATTTCATCATTACCCCACACTGCTGTTGACCAGAGACTATTAATTGATACTGACACATCTTTCTGGCAAACTCAAACATCTTTGCCTTTCTTGTGTGATCTCTGATAGCTTCACCTGCCCGGGACACAGTGTCTACATTATTGGTGCTGATATCATCTGCTATGCTTGGGCTATTGCTAACAGGTCTATAAAGCCTGTGGCTGATCTGTAGAGCCTGATACATCTTAAGGTAATGTCAGCAAAGATGAGTTGTTCTACTTGACAGACACATCTCTCAAAAAGAGACACCTATCTGCAAAATCAGCAAAGCTGGAACAGTTAACACAAATCATCCTAACACAGTTAGCGAGGTTGCATTAGCTGTAGGCTAAGCTGGGCTTGGAGTCAAGCTAGGGGAGCAACAAAGCTAATATTAATGCTAAACACATTAACCCATCTAAGGTAAAAGTGATGCACTAGCTCTTAAATAATGTACCCTTGTAAAGACAGTTAGGGTTGTAGGGTTGTATGTAGTCTTTGTCTAATGTGAATATTTTTGTATACTGATGTATTTTAGTTCACATGTTGCTAATGTCGAGCTCCATTATTGGAATACGCAAGTATGCACAAGCACATGGTACACAGCTCTCTGCCATCTTATTACAACAAGGACCACAATGGAAATAAGTCCTGTGATTTTCTAGTGTTATCCTTGATGCTCTTTAATTGTTCATATACTGGTGTTGCAACCATGTAACTGTCCTTTTAAATGAACTGTCAAATAAACAAACAAACAAAATAATTTTGAAAAAAAGTGGGAAGTTGAAGCTGATGATATTTTTCTATTTAAAATGTTAATCTGTGAAGTGGCTGTTATGACGCTCCCTTCCACTCAGCTCAGTCTGGTTGCTATTTGTTCTGGCTCCTCAGTTCTTCCTTTCAGGAAGTGACGAACTCGAGTAGTGTTTTTCATTAGTGATGAGCGATTCATCTGGACTGTTTTCATTTAAAGCTGGCTGTGACGCTTTCTCTGCTCCCCCACTGACTTTTATGCTTAGTTGTCATTCTTCTGCATGCAACATTCAATTATTTCTTACCATGCACCCTCCAATTAGTCTCACTACTGGTTGCACTGCGTTTTTCAACTATTGTTTCCTGACATTCTAGTCATTTTTCATCTGAAATTTGAACCAATTCATAACACTGTGAAATTACAATTAAATGCATAACAAGGACAGTATCCCCCTTAAAGCTGTGTAGAAATAAATGTGTTCTGAGTTTGTCACACCACAGAAACGTGTTATTCACCAGCGAAATTTAAATGATTACAAGAATTGCAAAGTATATAAAATTAGGTCTCAACATCGAGAGAAAATTAGTAGTTTTCTCTGCTCTGAAATGCTGGGGTTATGTCTGCTTCACTGTCTCAATGTCAAACACCACTACAACCTGAAAACGACCTGAAACATGGATGCTTCAGCAAGCAGCTTTGTCAGACATGTCCAGACATGTTTGAGCCACCAGAGCCAGAGGACGGTGACAGGATGGTATTTCTTTCATTCTGTGTCGGGTTGTTGAACTGAAGTGCTCTGAGATGAGCTGCTGGGCTGATTTGGATTAAGAGAGTTACTTAAATCACATTTGTAACGGACCGTTAAGGAGGTTGAGGAGAGGGAGAGGCGATGTCGTTCGTGGGGCTTATGTAGTGTTGGGTGACCAAGGCTTTGACACATCACCGAGCCATATTTCAGTTTAACAGCCTAACTTTAAAATTTAATAATTCATAGTTCTCATTGTTTTCACATGTTTCGACCCACTGTGTTCTAACATGTATATTGTGTTTAAAGAAAAAAATACCTTTTCCCATTATACAGATTTTAAATCTAAAAATGAAAGTAAGGTACTGTTAAAATTGTGCTTATGTACAGTGGCTGAGTAGATTACTTTCTTCCATTGTTCATAGTGAAAAAACTGTGGTGGATTTCTGTTTTGTAGAGTCACTGTAAAGTCACGCCATCTTTCCTGCTGTAAGACCGTGTTGAAAATGATTAATTTCCTTCCATGACAATGATGGTGAATAAGCATTAAACTATGCCAAGGCTGTTTGAAGTTCAAGGAAAAGCATGGAGTGCTGACTTTATGGAAACTTCCCACAGAGAGGGAAGACATTCACTGTCTTGAATTTTCAGAGGTAATCCCGTACTTCCTGAATTTAAATCCCACAATTTACACTCACTGCTTAAAACTTACCCAAAGGCAAAGTTGAGCCACACACCTCAGAGTCACAAAACCACAGTGGCACAACAAGGTTTTGACAAAGTGGTTTCAACACTAATCACTTTTCCTTCCCCTCTCACAGTCCCCTTCACTATTGTGAAATAATGCCACAATGAATTCAGTGTTCATGGTAGGATTGCATGAAGGCTGAAACATTTACAGGGCACCTGTTAGTCACAATTTTTAAGTTAAAGATCAAAATCAGAAAATACTTTTAGCTTTAGATCCTTTTTTGGTCTCTACCACCTCCTGGAGGAAATATCTGACTCTTTGGCTGCTAAATGCTCCGCTATGCTCACCAGCTTCTAACTGCGTCTGCTGTTTACTGTTAAGCAGGTAGTTTTTAGAGCTTGTTCTCTGAAACCAGTTGCCTGCTGTGGTCGAAAACAACACTATGAGAGCAGTGAGAGTGAAACAGAGCAGTCAAGTTGTGGTTTGGGCAACTAAACCAAGCTTTTTCCTTTGGGGACCCCTTTTTGTATCATTGAATCAACTGATGACCCCTGACTCAGTGACATACATTATTGATATTTCATGTTATAGTCAGTGCATAACAATAACAGTCCAGAACAACTACTAAACACTAAAATACAATAAAAACAGTGAACACAATAACTGCAGGAAGTTTAAGTTTGAAACAAGCATTTAAAAAAAAATTGTTTACATTTCTCTGTGTATTCTTTTATTTTTAACAATCATACAATCATATATACTTGATGCTTGGTCATTGTTCTATTTAACTCTTTGGTTGTTTTAACTGTGTACTTTTCTAATGCAGGATGAGGCTGTTAAGTAGACAGCAAATATAGCTTGGGTTCAGGTCTTGACCTGGCTCTTATCCTGTGAGATTTTGAGACTGGAGGTTCATCATGTGACACTTTCACATTCACATCCATTGTTATAAAACATTGATTAGAGCTGCTTTATGTTGCTTCTATTTTCTCTTTTGTGCTTATTTTATTATGTTTTATTGTGTTGTCAAAGCACAAGTAAATCTCAAGTCTTTGTGGTCATGTCCCAAGTCATGTCCGAAATCCTAAACTTTGAGTTTTAAAGTGATACTACACTATGTGAGATTAAGCCATTTTATATGTACTCACCACTATGCCGATGTGATGATAAGTGAAGATCTTCAGTTCACCAAACAATCCTGGAGTTTTGGCAGGAACAGGGTGGCAGCCTCATCCAGTACAATGGCAGTGAATGGAGACCACAGATAAAACGTTAAAAATAGCACACAAAACAAACACAAAATGTCTCCATCCTGCTTGTGTGGTGTAATCCAAGTGTCTGCAAGCCGCAACATTAAAAATTAACCGCAAAAGACGCCATTTACGCCATGTTTTTAGCCGAAATGTCAGCTGTTGCACGTAGCTGGTAAGATGTAAACATGGCGTCGATCTCGCGAGACTTCGTATATATCCTAATGGCCGCACGTGCCGAAGTCTCCAAAAAACTCCAGGATTGTTTGGTGAACTGAAGATCTTCACTTATCATCACATCGGCATAGTGGTGAGTACATATAAAATGGCTTAATCTCACATAGTGTAGTATCACTTTAAGTCCTAAAGAAGTCATAATGTAACAGCCTCACCGATTTACAAAGTTACTTAGCTCTTAAGCTAACATTAGCTAAGCATCAACTATGTTAATATTAGCCTTGACTTACCTTTTTTTGTGCAACTTAAAATGCCAAACGAAGTTGTAAGTTCTTGCATCCCCATCTGTAACTTTCAGTTTTCACAATGTGTATACTGCTTACAAAATTCCTCGTAGTTTTGTATGCAAACAAAATGATCTTTGGTATCATTTTTTCTCCAAATGGAGCTGAGTAACATTTGTTCTTCATGATTGTCTCCTGCAACTTTTAGTTTTTGGGCTTGGGGGAAGGTATCAGATATTTACAAGTGAAGTCCAAGTGAAGCCATGAGTATTTGGTGTTGAAGTCTTTTGATTTTGTTGTGTCTGAACTCATCAAATTTTTCACCGGAGTCAAGTCATGTGACACGAGTCTACACCTTCATTGGTGCATATTTAAGCTCCTTCTAACATTATACACTGTCCTCTAAAGAGGTGTGTAAAAACGGTGCTTTTTAAATTATTCTGATGTCAGAAATGAAAAGAAAAGCAAGAATCTTTTTACATTTAAATGTCGCCCACACTCACCACAGGGTCTAATGGTGTTTATGTAACAACTGGAGAAAACACAAATGACCAGTACAGGAAACTATCCAAATTGCCTACTTATCTGAGCCATCTCTGACTACCACAAATTAAGCGTAAAAATGCTTAAATACTTTTTTATTTCCCACATGTGGCAGCTGGTAGAGGATTCTTGGGAATGTTGGACAACAAAAATATAAATAGAAAAATGATGATGACTGTAAGTGGCCTCTACAATCATAAAATGTTCAGAAGCAAGGAAATGAAAAGTCCTGTGATGAAGGGACATGTTGCCCTCTTGTGGGGAAATCTGGTACATTCAAACATTTCCATTTAATTTCCCTGTTTTAACATCTATCTATTCACAGATAAGTAGTGGTGAAAAGTAACTAAGTAGATTTACTCAAGTACTGTATTATGTCCAATGTTGAGATAATTTACTTGACTTTGATATTTAGACTTCTAACATACTACAATTCAGAGGGAAATAATCTACTTTTAATATTTATATGATACCTAGTTGTTTGCACATTCAGACTATCAAAATTAGACACTAATATTGTGTCTTATTATGGGTAACAATAAGACTGTTGATCTTTTAGTGAAATTCAGAAGCTATATATATATATAGTTTAAAAAAACTCACTTACCAGCTGCAACATTGAAGCACTGTACATATTAGTGCAATAATAATTATCATTCAACAATGGATTGTATTATTCTGAAATGGAACATTCTTCTTAATGAGCATCTTTATTTTACTTTAAGTATATTTTGATGCTAATACTTTTGTACTTTAATGTGTGTTTTCAGTAAAAATTTGATTGCAGGACTTTAATATGTAATAGAGTATTTCTGGACTGTGGTGTTTGTTACCAGGCTTGTGGAGTAATGGATTGAATGTAACAAGATTACATAATTAGGATACAAACAAGGTAACTGTATACCATTACAGTTGCAAAAAATAGATGTACTCAGATTACAGTTGCATTTAGTAAACATGGGGATTATTAGCAGGGTTACAATTTTAAATACATTTTAAAATAAGGAATGATAAACTACCATGTGCAGTGTGCCCACGTTACAACCCTTCATTAGTCTCAACACCACTCCGGTCTGAGTAAAACCAGCTACAGTTGCCAAATTATTTTTTTCTGAAAAAATGCTTTCACTCGGTGGAGATTTTCCCTGGTCTCAATGTCTAATTTAAAGAAACATTAACAGATAAGACCTACTAACATTAGCTACACAGACCAACTGCTAACATTAGCTACACAAACCAACTGCTAACATTAGCTACACAGACCAACAGTTATTGTTAGCCACACAGGCCAACCACTAAAATTAGCTACACAGACCAACCGCTAACATTAGACACACAGACCAAGCATTAATGTTAGCTACACGTAACAACTGCTGACATTTCAAAAACAAACAAAACATAAACAAAAAACAACCACTGACATTTGCCGCACAGACCAACCGCTAACGTTAGCTACACAGACCAACTGATAGCTACTCAGACCTACACGTACCATCCTCCACGACTACTGGAAAGTAATCATAAAGTTACATTACTTTAACACTGTGGCTATATTTTTAACAGCTAATTAGTGATTGTATTGGAATACATTTTAAAGTAACCCTCCCATCCCCTGGGTGTTAGTACTTTTACAAAAGTAAAGGATCAGAATATTTCTTCCATCACTGCAGACAGACACAGTCGCCTCTGATGTGTCACAGCCTCACAGTCTGTGTGTGAATCCTGACAGAAAGTGTAAATCAGACTCGTAGGACATGTCCAGTGTTTGTAGTTAGTTTAACAACTGCTTTAAAATAAAAATAAAAATATTCATCATTACATTTTTGATTAGAACTGCTTTCTCTAAGAAATTCATATCCCAAACTTGTAAAAAATAAGCTTGTTTTCTTGAATAAAAAAGAAACAAAGAAGTGTTATGGTATATGAAGTGATACTGTGACTAAATTACTGCATAGTGCTACAGGAAACAGGTGTTTGCCTCCGATTTGTTGCTGCTCTTTGACAGAGTTCAACAAAGAGGGAAAGAAATCTCACTTCCTCTGTCACAGGCCTGAAAAAGTAGTGTGATTTCTGTTTCTCACAGTTAACAAATATTTGTGTCTTTTTGTGCACATTCATGAATCAATCTTGCATTAAATACTTTCAAAATTCTTAATTAATTCAGAGTTACAGTTTTTATACTCTTGACGCATGCTGACTATGAAACGCTTTTTGTGTCTTACAACAAACAACCTCTCTGACTTCATGCCGCTTCTCGTCAACATGTTTGTTTATTCGTTTGTAAACTTGACTGCGGCACGGAGCAGACGCATCCAGTTTCTATCAGTTTGAGTCATCTGTGATGTTTTTGGTCGCAGTGACGTCACAGGACGGAAGTGTAGATCACATTATTCTGAGGGTCTGTGGTAAATCTAGGGTCCAGCGGATGCTTGTACTGAAAACAGCTCTTCCCACATAGCTCACAAACGACGAAAACAGGGCAGAGGTCACATCTGTGATCAGCTGGGTGTTAGTGCTCAGATCAAGCTCAGATAACAAAGTGGTGACTGGAATGTGCAAATAAAAATAATTCAATAAAACTTCAAACTGTTTGTGTCCTGATGGTCACAGCAGATAAAGTTTCCTGTAAATGTAAAAGTAAGATTAAAAAAAAAGAAAAAAAAAAGAAAAACCTTAATTGAACTCATAAACATATACTCCTACACTTTTAGAAATAAACGTTCTAACTAGAACCATAAAGGGTTCTTTGGCTTGTCCCCATTGGAGAACCCCATTTGGTTCCTAGTAGAACCATCTCCAGGTTTCATTTGGAAGCCTTTCAGGGAGTTTTACCAAGAACCCAAAGAACCATCTGTGAAAAGTTTCACCCAGAACCACCTATGAGAGGTTCTACAGAGAACCCTTCTGTGGGGAGTGTTCCACTTAGAACACTGTCTGAGGTTTCTATCCAGAACCTTTCAACCTTTTAAGGGTGCTAACGAGAACCCATCCAAGGGGTTCTGCTGAGAACCCTTTTCATATTACAAGGGTCTCAGCTGGAACACACCCAGGAGTGTTATCCAGATCCCACACAGGGGGTACTACCAAGAACCCTTTTATATTTCAGAGATTTTATCTAGAACACATCCAGGAGGTTCTACCAAGAACCATTTTATATTATGGTACAAAGAACCCTTTCACAAAAGAGTTCTTCAAGGGTCTAAAAAAGGGTCTTTGGAATACAAAGAACCCTCAGTGAACCCTTTCTTCAAAAAAAAAA
>JAJHUR010138948.1:188580-221954 GCA_027495735.1 Lutjanus campechanus
CTCAGATCAAGCTCAGATAACAAAGTGGTGACTGGAATGTGCAAATAAAAATAATTCAATAAAACTTCAAACTGTTTGTGTCCTGATGGTCACAGCAGATAAAGTTTCCTGTAAATGTAAAAGTAAGATTAAAAAAAAAAAAGCAAAAAAAGCAAAACCTGAATTGAACTCATAAACATATACTCCTACACTTTTAGAAATAAACGTTCTAACTAGAACCATAAAGGGTTCTTTGGCTTGTCCCCATTGGAGAACCCCCTTTGGTTCCTAGTAGAACCATCTCCAGGTTTCATTTGGAAGCCTTTCAGGGAGTTTTACCAAGAACCCAAAGAACCATCTGTGAAAAGTTTCACCCAGAACCACCTATGAGAGGTTCTACAGAGAACCCTTCTGTGGGGAGTGTTCCACTCAGAACACTGTCTGAGGTTTCTATCCAGAACCTTTCCACCCTTTAAGGGTGCTAACGAGAACCCATCCAAGGGGTTCTGCTGAGAACCCTTTTCATATTACAAGGGTCTCAGCTGGAACACACCCAGGGGGTTCTGCCGAGAACCCTTTTATATTTGTAAAGTTATATCTAGAACCCACTCGGGGGTTTCTACTGAGAACAATTTTATAGTCCAAGAGTGTTATCCAGATCCCACACAGGGGGTACTACCAAGAACCCTTTTATATTTCAGAGATTTTATCTAGAACACATCCAGGAGGTTCTACCAAGAACCATTTTATATTATGGTACAAAGAACCCTTTCACAAAAGAGTTCTTCAAGGGTCTAAAAAAGGGTCTTTGGAATACAAAGAACCCTCAGTGAACCCTTTCTTCAAAAAAAAAAAGGTTCTAGTTCTGAGTAGAACCTCAGCCCTTCAGGGACAGTTGTTATTTCTAGAGTGGACATTATTCAATTTCACACACATGTTGCAGCTTGAATACACACCTGTTGATGTTATCTCAGTGTGTCTGTGGACATATGATACTTTTGGCAGATGATGCATCAGTAAGCAGGTTTCTGAAGAGTTTATGAGCCAAAATATGAAACATTTTCCAAGTTAAAAAAAAAAGTGGGGGAGTGAAGTCTAAACAAAATCACTCATGTTCAGACAAGCTTATCATCTTCAGACAGGCATTTCCTCACATATACCCCGTGGCCCCTTTCCGCCTATTACCTCATATCCACATCCCTCCAGGCATCACAGTGCTGGGACAGAAAGATCCTAAACTGAGTACATGTGCCACATATGTCAGAAATTCTATATGTGTTTGTACTTGATGTAACATACAGCAATATTTGAAATAAATCTGAACAGGTATACTGATAAAATGTGTGTGTGTAAAAAAAAATGTGGTGGAAGTAAGTTATAAATATGATACAGCCAGTAGATTTTGGCAAAGACATATAAACATATAAAATGTCAGAACTGTCACCTTTTAATCTCATAAAACAGAAGATAGTGAAATAAAGTGACAAAGATTATATGTGTGGGGGCTTTACTTCACACGCTTCACACAGTGCATGTTAAAACAGAAACTTCGAGGCAGCCCACATTCCTGTTGAATCAGACAAGATGTCAAGGTTTCTCTCTCTTGTTTTTTTTTTTTTTACTTGGTTGGTTTGGGGAGGTGTTTTTGCGACTTGTGCACACCCACAGAGCATCAGCAGCAGCAGCAGCAGCAGACCGAGGTGACACTGAGTGACGATGAACTGTGACACTCATACGGGGAAACTTCTTCTGTTTTTCCTCATTTTTGTTCTCTGTCTGAGTGGTACACTTCAAAAACAAGGTAAGAGATGCTTTTGTTTACTTTAAGAATCAAATCTGTTCATGGTACTTTACTCTTAA
This sequence comes from Lutjanus campechanus, assembly GCA_027495735.1. Taxonomy (NCBI): domain Eukaryota; kingdom Metazoa; phylum Chordata; class Actinopteri; order Lutjaniformes; family Lutjanidae; genus Lutjanus; species Lutjanus campechanus. The sequence continues at coordinate 190,420 of JAJHUR010138948.1, forward strand.
ACTATTCTAAAACATTCACCTGTCTTGAACACTCACTGTGGTAACATTAATTGAATTATTTACTATATATTATCAACTTTAGGCCTGTATTATTTGCTCTCAGTGAAATAAATAAATGATCCCTAGTTGAGTTGATTTCTAAGTTAAAGCTGAATTAGGTTTATGATAAACAACAAGCTACGACTTGCACCCCGGTGACTGTCACTGATTCACTATGATGGCACCAATTATTACAACACAAGATGTTTCATTATCAGGATTGCGACTGAAAAGTGACGACAGAAAAAAAAAAAAGAGGCAGATTTTGACTAATGTGACTGACTTCATCGGGCTGTGAACTGTTGGTTGAACAAAGCGAGTGATCTGAAAGTGTCACCCTGGGTTTTAGGAAGTTGTTTTGCTATTTTCTGACATATAACACACAGAACTATTAATAAATTAATCTGAATCAGCTTTATTGGCCAGTAGGTACACATTTGACTCTGGCTTTCAGATGATCTCAGTGTTACTCAGTTCCCAAGTGGAGATAGAAAAGAAAATAGATCAAAGTCTTCACTATTGGTTATGAATTGTTAGTTTCAGTCTGATTAGTGTATTGTTTTTGGGGTTTTGTTTTGTGATAAAAATACATTGGAGTATAACGAATTTCATATGGTATATCTCTCATGAAGGTGATATTTCAGGAACACCTGGTGAAGTTGGTACTAACATCCACTTAGACTCAAAGATGAACTGATTGGACTTTGGTCACTGTGACCTCACAAAATATGTTTTTGGCCGTAACTTAGCCATAACTAGGACAAACATTCACACAAATGTCTAATGAAATAATTAGAATGAATAATAATTCAAGTAGAATCAGACCCAGTGGCAGGAGGGGGCAGGAGGAAACAACTCGCTAAAACCAGAGACTGTATATTAAATAGGATTTCAACTTTTTTAATATACTGTCTATGGCTCCATTTCGCTATTTGGACCGCTGTAGTTATTTTTGAATGCTCACTTGTTACATATTGCTCCGATAAGTCATGAACACAGCAGAGAAAACAATTAAGATAAGACTAAAAAAAAATAGATCACCAGATTTTTTTTTCTTACTTGCTTCTCACTGCTTCTGTAAATTGCATGTATAATATTATCATTAACTTTTGCATTTTCTTGTTTTTGCTGCAGGAAAGGAGAAAAAAAGAGAAAAAAAGGAAAAAAAGACGATGAATGGCTCAAAGCTTAACATCGCTGTGCCCAGAACATTTTTAGGGAACCCAGTCACTGAGACAGATTTCTTTTCTGTCCTAAATGGGACACAAGCTCCCGTTTCAGCTCATTCCCTTCCAGCTCTGCAGTCACTAAGCAACAGCACGGCGGGGTACCTCCGCGGCACCCTGAGCACTCGGGTCATTCCCATTATTTATATGTTGGCCATCGTTGTCGGGATCCCGGCCAACGTCGCCATCTTGTGCACGCTAGCCACCAAAATTAGGAAGGTGTCCTCCGCCATCCTCTACTGCAGCCTGGCTGTCTCCGACCTCTTCCTCCTCTTCTCCCTCCTCTTCAAGGTTCACTACCATCTCCATGGAAACAACTGGGTGCTCGGAGAGGCTGCCTGTCGAATGGTCACGGCCTGTTTCTATGGCAACCTCCACTGCTCGGCCCTGACGCTGGCCTGCATCAGCATCAAGCGCTACCTGGCTGTAGCTCACCCGTTCATGTACAAAAGTCTCCCAAAGAAGACCTGCACCACCTGGGTGGCTGTGGGCGTATGGGGGGTGTTTGGCGCCGCCATCATCCCCGAGCTCCTCGTCCAGCAGAGCTTTCGGCTGCCTAAGGTGAACCTCATCACCTGCCATGATGTACTCCCCCTGGGCCATGACTCCCACGTCTTCCTGCTCTATTTCAACCTGTTTCTAACTATCTTCGGCCTCCTGGTGCCGCTGGTGGTCACAGTCATGTGCTACGCCCGAATCATCTGCGAGCTCAACCAATCGCACCATGACTGGAAATTGTACATCCAGGCCAGCTCATTGGTGTTCGTCATCTTCCTGGTGTGTTTCACTCCCGCTGGAGTCCTGCACTTCATCCATCAAGTGCAGCTGGTTGCAGATGGAACGGACAGTTCATACGTCTACTTTAAGGTGGCGGTGTGTTTGTGCTGCCTCCATGCCTGTCTGGACCCCTTCCTCTTCCTCCTCATGTCCAAGTCTGCAGGCTCCAGGCTTTACTTCAAACCCTTCCAAGGCAAGACCCTGAGTATATCTTTCTAAAAGACACCTACATGTTACCAAAAACTGCTTTTGGTTTTGATTTTGAAGCAGAAGAGGAAGGAAATTGTCTCTGTGGCTGGAATCCAAAGAGGAAGTAAAAGGACCTTGAATGTATTTATGATAAACAAGCAATTCACTGACTTCTTGTTCCATTAAAGGACCAGTGTGTAGGATTGAGTGCCATATGGTGTTGAGGTTGTACACTGCAACCAACTGAATACTGCTCACCTCACCCTCCCCTTCCAAGCATATCAGAGAACCTATGGTGACTGCAAAACTTGCGAATACAGGGCCCATTTGTCCATTTTGGGCCACTGTAGAAACATAGCAGTTCAACTTAAACATGGACAAGGAGCCATGCCCTCTGTAGATAGTGGTACTGTACATATATATATATATATATGTATCAAATGTAAATAAAATGCTGCCTAGAAAATAGAAAAGCGTTACCCATTTTTCAACATATGTGAAAATAGCCAACCTGAGCCTTAATCATTTATAAATATGAAAAAAAAGTGTATATCATTGTGATTGTATCAAAATAACCTGCTAACATTCTAAGTTTATTTACATTGTTAAACAGAAGATAATTTTATTAGTCGGCTCATTAGCTGATTCATTGGTTATGTCTTTTGTTGTTAATTAAGGAGACACTCAATATTTTAAAAAGTTTAAACTCAAAACAAGCATAATGAAAAGAGTTGTTAAATATAACATTGTGTTTATTAAAACTATAAGCTACTTCTAATCTAGGACACAAAGGCACTTTTTTCCTTTTCTTTTTTTAAATTAACATATTGTAACTTTTCTGATTCTGAAAACAAGTAAAGTGGAGAAAAATTAAAAGGTTCTTACTGTTTTAGACATTCAACCTCCTGACTTTACAGGTCAGACACAAGAAATATAAACGGCAGGCTCCTTTGGCACTTTACTTGAATCTGGCCCTGCTAAGGAAGTACTTGAATAGGCCTGCCCTAAAACTTACATACCGCACCTTTGAATGATTGAAGTGTGTGTTCTCTGAAAGTATAATAAACATTTTTTTATATATATATCAATACAGTGTTCTTGTGTGAGAGTGTCATAAAAGTATTTTTTTATAATGTACATGTATATACATATAATTGAGTTGAATTTGTCCATTTGAGGACTTTCATGCTTGACATTTCTAGCTGTAAAAGGTCTCTCAAGTCTTTGTGTATTCCTGTTGTCACATACTGTTAGGAGCTATGATGTCTGCTGATTAAAACATAAATTGAAACTATGTCTAAGCCTTTTTGTGCTAAAAGTCAGCTTAGATGTTTTGTTCAGTATTGTCTTAGATATCCTTCCTCCTACAGCCAAACTAAACACACTTTCTGTCACGTAGAGACACTCAATGTGTACCCTATGGTGGTTTATGTTATCCTTTGCGTGTCTAATTAACCATTTATCTCAATTAGTCCTCTCTCTCTGTGTTGGCATTTCCTGCCCAGCCTGTGACAGGATGTAGGGTGACACATAGGCACACCAGACCTATATAGAACTGGAAAAAGCACATCTAACATGTTCCTGAAAATATTTTTGTTATCTGTCTTGAAACAAATATAAAGTCTGTGGATAAATCTAAATATGCCAGTTGTACATTTTTGTTAATAGTGTACTTAAATATATGATTTAAAAAAATCTGAGCTGTGTCTCTGGAGATCAACTACTTTTTAGGCAAGCCGTAAGTCTACAGAAGTATTATTGACACTAAATCCTCACAGCTCTTCAGGCTAATCTGGGTTTGACATTACCCAGAGGAAAAATGTCTTATGAGAAATAAGTGAGATTCCTATTTTGAGCTTACTGAAGTGTCATTTGTTTCTTGGAGAACTTTTGCTGAGCTCAGAGGTTTCTCCTTGACGTATGGAGCAACAAGACTTTAATTTGACCAGCGAGACAAATTTAAGATCTCATTTAAGACCACGGAATTCTTCTTTTAGATCTCACTGTTACCTCAGGAGTTGATTATTTAAGACAAATTTGAGATCAGTGCAGTGAGACAAAAAAAAAAAAAGAGAGAATATTTTTAGATCTTCAGTTGGGCTAAAATTAGTCTTGGGCTGATATGAGTCAGGCTATTTCTCACGAACTGCATTTAAGAAGTAAGAAAAAATGGTCAAATTGAACAGATATATGGCTGAGACACAGACTAGACAAAGATGAAATCTTATTTTGAACTTCCTCTGGGTATCCACAAAAACGTTACTCTGTGGCTAACAAATGTTCCCTGTAGGTGGGCACCAAATTTTATCCTCATACTGTCAATCTTCACCAACATAACATTACGGTTTCTAATTCAAATTCAAGTTCAAAATTCTATGAAAACAGCAAATAGCATTCATTGCTGGCTAGCTACTAATATGTGCTTCTGAAGTTAGCCTAATCAAGATCTTTACAATATAAACATAAATGCAAAAGGTGGTTTGTGAAAAAATGAAGCAGCAAGGAATAATTTAGTGAATGGAAGCTGGAGTTTAAGGGGCTAGAATGTGACACATCTAAGGAAGACTAGCTAATTTCCATCAGAAGCGATGCTGTCTAGAAAACTGATGTAACAATGCCTGGGAAAAATGGACAACACAAGTGTCACAGATAAGGAGGGCTGTGTTAAGTTGTATTAAATTGCCTTTTCTGTATTGCTTTTACATACCTTAATATTTGGGCCAGTGTTAAAAAGAAATTAGCATCTACCCCTCCGGATATCTTGTCAGCAAAAAAGATAATTATACACATTTAATCTGTGTCACGATCATCAGTGTTGGTGATGCTTTCACATTCACAAATAGTGTGTTTTCCACAGTATATCCTGTCTATACCAGCGTGAAATGTGTGGTTTGTGTGGGTTTCATATGTTGGCTGCTCACACTCAGCCCAGTAGGCGCTCACTGTGCTCAGAGTGGGGCAGCCCACACCTCACACTTAACTGTCTCGTTTTTTTAGTCTTTAATAAGCAAGACTTCTGTTAACCCAGTTGGGATTTTGTTGTGTGCTAAGCAAATAAATGAAATGAAAATATAAAAGCCATCTCAAAGTAAATACATACACTGATACTTTTGAAGTGAACTTATACAGTACCAGTCAAAAGTTTGGACAAACTTTTCCTTCAATGATTTTTCTTTATTTTTAAACGAAATGGTTTAAAATTACACCAACTGTGTGCAAAGCTGTCATTAAAGCAAATGGCGGCCACTTTGAAGGGAAGACCGTGGTCGCCAATAAAAAGCAAAAAGACTCTCGCACACTGTCCCCTGCACTTGCAATCAAAGATTTAATAACAATGTAAATCAAATTGCAGAGGACAGTGTGCGAGTCTTTTGTGGTTTAGATTCTTACAAAGAATCTAAATATTTTGCCTTGTTTTCACATTTTTGCTCAATACATAATTTCCATAAGTTCCATATTTCATAGTTCTGATGTCCCCAGTATCAGTCTACAATGCAGAAAAATAATGAAATTAAGAAAAAACATTGAATGGGATGATGTGTCCCAACTTCTGACTGGTCCTATATACATAAATATGCAATGTTTTTAATAATTCTTACTTAAAGTGAAGTATTACTTACAAATGTACTTCCATAACAGTCTTAAAACCTGACACACATTTGAGCCTGTCCTGGTTAATTTTGTATAAATGGCGACATCTGCTGGTGCCAGTGAATGCAGCCGTATTTGGACACTGAACAAACCGAAAAAAGGCCTACAGCTGTTCAAATGAAACTCTTTATTCAATATGTAGACACCAGAGGAATCCACCTTTACACTGCATTCAGTTGAGCCTTTTCTTATCAAAATAAATCATATCAAGGACAGGTAATTGTTTTTACACACACCTCCACATATATTGTTTACAGCAGAGGTTTTCAAATCTGAAAGTCACAACAATCTCATTCCTGCGTCAGTGACTTTATACCATAATGATTAATCTGGCTAGAAATCTTCCCAAAAGCAGATTTGACCTCCCCTGCTGGTACATTTTGTAGTACATACAGTCACCTCACCACTGGCATGCCCTTTCACAATGACCAAGAAGTCAGCTCAGTATAATGAACACCTGTCCACAACAAATCCGACAACACACGAGAATGATACATTCACCTTTGAACCGGGAATCACATGTCTGTTTCCCCCACGCAGAGGAACAGCGAAGACACCAAGATGGAGAAAAGCACACACAACAGAAGGACTTCAGTAACAAACATGCAGGACTTCTTTTTGGAAACAGTGATGTACAGTGAGTTTGTTCAGCATCGGGTGGAGGTGTTTGGGACGAGCAGACGGACAGAAATAAAACATCAAACACACTCATCAGGAAACCAGATTCATATCTTCAAACAGTTGCATTTCATTCCACAGAATGTAATCTTAAAAAGAAAAGGCTGCATGTGCTGCAGGAATTAGCTTTTCAGAGTAAGAAATATGATATAAGCAAGAGAAGGTCACATATAGTAAGTTGACACTGCATATCATCATAAAACTGATTAAAAATGACTGAATGAAACAGTACTGTTCTTTTGTGTTAACCGACTGTTTCTGTATGATTGAACAAACCCAGAAGAGAACATGTTTCAGGTTTTTAAGTCACAAATTACTGAAAGCATTTTAACATCAAAGCTCTGACACACTGTAGCAGCAAGAGTTCCATTCAATAGAGGTTTTAAAGGGCCTGTTCACCCAAATCACACACAAAAAAACAAACACATTTTCTTATTCAGTTCAAGTGGTATACTGCCATTCAGATAGTTTTTGTTTTATTTGACCAAATATCCATCTTAATCATTTGAGCCCCAACTGCAGTGGATGTGAATGGAATATAATGGATAACTCACAGACCTCATTCTGAACAGCTGACTCACTGGATCTACTTTCTTGGATGACATGTGGATTATCACGGCCCATCCTAACCAGAAAAGCAGCCACTTAGATCCTCTACGCAATCAGCTTATTACAACCCATATTTACGGGTCAAACACAGGCTTTCATTCAGGAGACTGGGGTTTGTGTTCCATGTGAAACCAAAGCTCAAAATTCACTTATTTCAAGTTGAATGTTTACATACATGACTGAAGTCGCATGACTTGTGCCACTAATACAGTGCTGCACTATGTTACGTTACATTATGTTAAGTTATTTTAACCTAAAACAACACAGCCTTGTGCTGCATTCACATGGATTCAGGCAAAAATTAGATGGTAAACTTCTGTGGACAAGACCAGGACAGTGAAATGAGGTGAGGCCAGCAGACAAGGCCATCAACTGTAGAGAGCACTGACGTTCAAAGTTAAAATATATTAACTTTTTGCCCTCCTCCGTATACGTCAGGTAGCTCCCTCACAAAAGGAGAAAACATGGGCAATATGGACAACAAGACGCTAATATTTAATTAATTGCATAAATAATGTACAAGAAATATTTTTAAAAATATATTTTATTCCATTCTTTGTAAACATTACGACATCACCATAGCAACATATTGCCGTGCATGTTTAGTTTTTCTGTCCTGCCATTTCATCAGACTGTTTCTCCCGTGTTTTCCAGAAGGTGTTGTCTGTCTAATGTCTGCCTGAGTCCATGTGAATGCAGCATTAGTCTTGTTCAAATGTACTTTTTCAATGTTTGGAGCAGTACAAGCTAATTTTTATTCACCTCCATTGTACTGGACAAGCTGCGTGGCTTGTAAGTATGTTTTTTTTTGGGGGAATTTGGGTGAACTGACCCTTTAAGCATGGCTTTTAATTTCACTTTATCATGTGGTTCAAATCCTCCAAAACCCCAAGTTCCTTGGTTCAGAAAAAAACATGAAAACAAAATAAAACTTGACTTTCTGCATATGAGATGGTCACTTTAATCTTTTAAGTTTTTTTTTTTTTTGACTCATGCATACACTCACACACACACACACGCACACACACACATGCACACTGCAGTATCAAGAGATGAGAAACCAAAAAAAAAAAAAGCAGGACAGAGCAGCAAAGCTTCCAGCAAGGTTTGGAAGGAGAGACGGGCTCGATGGAGAGAGAGGCACGACATTTGAGAAAGGCCTTTGAGTTTTGGAGGGAGCAGCAGCAAGGCAAGAGGAGATAAACAGAGCAAGAGGACAAAACTGGATGAGAGACACGACGAGGAAACCAAGACGATGAGACAGATAGAGAGGGGAAAAAAACAAGGAGAAGAGCAGATTATAACAGCAGAATATAAATTCTCCTTGACAGATCAGATTGCAACGGAGAGCAAAGCCCTTCATGGTGAGCTCAGCGCCACGAGACGAACACAACACAGACACGAGAGAGGGAGAGAGGAAGCATTCAGACAAAAGGTTTCCAATCTCAAAAGTCTCTTACTGTAAAAAGCAGAAAATGTAAACTTCTTTTCACTTTAGAAATGTAGCTGCTGAAGTTGCCAGTTTTGACTAAACTACTATATTGTTGATTTTTTTTTTCTATGGCCTTGTCATTCTTGCAAGTTGCAGCAAAAGGCTTGAACGTCATCAACCATGACTGGAATACTGATCTTGGGCTAAGAAACAGAAGTCAAACGCAACTTCAATTTCTGGTGTACAAACAAAATTACACTGGTGAAGCAATAAATAACATAAATTAAATTACTAAATACACAGATATACATAAAAACAAAGATAATCGCTCAACTGTTACAAAATGATTTGTGCTTGAAGAAATAGTTTGCCATTTTGCTGAATTATATACATTTACTCACTTTCTTGCTGAGATTTAGATGAGAAGACTGATACCACTGTCTGGAAACAGGGTGAAACGGTTAGTCTGGCTCTGTCCAAAGTTAACCAAAGCTGCCTACAAGCTCCTCTAAAGCTCACTAATTAAAGGACCAGTGTGAAGGATTTAGTGGCATCTAGCAGTGAGCTTGCAAATTGCAAAATTCTCGTCCCTGGCAAGAAAATTGCACAAAACATTTTTTGAGAATATTGGGGTTTTGGAAAAATGTATCCCCCGCAAATGCTCCCATATTGCAACACTTACAGTAAAATTATATTTCAGCCATTTCTCCTGTCACCTCGTCTCTGCACAGGCTCCACTGTGTCTCATGGTCATCATCGCGACCGGAAGCATTTATTTTTGCCTCAAGTCAACATGTGCGAGGTAGATGCCCAATAAAAAGGCACTGGATGAATCTATTTATCTACATTTTGCAGCTTAGGCAGAGCAGAGCAGTGCTGCTCTCTGGCTTTCTGCTGCGGGTTGTAATATAGGTTAAAATATCATAGCTACAGCCCACATTTCCCATAAGGCCAAGTCCTGGACTGAGTAGTTTGTTAAGTTTGCAGTTATATGTTCCAAAATGAAAATGTTACTTTGTGTTTGTAGCATGTCTGTTCAGAACATGGTGGTTTATGTTGTTTATTGTCATTTTTGTGCTGGTTTGCATTAGTGAGGTTGCTGTTACATTTGCATAAGACCAGCTGTTTTTTGCTACAATTTTAGGCAATTCATGGGCCTCCATCTTCTAAAATTAAACCTGCAACCTTGTTATCTCCAACACTGACAATGAGCAACCACACCCTATAAACCCCCCCTATGAAAACCACATCCTCTTGTTGTGTTTTCAGTTTTGTTTTTTTTCTTCTTCTTCTTCTTCTATCTTTGAACAGAGCCAGACTAACTGTTCTGGCTGCTACCAGTCTTTAGGCTAAGCTAACCAGCTGCTAATGGCTCATTTGCTTTATTTCCCAAAATGTCAAACTATTCCTTTAATCTGAGAAGTTTTGGGCAGGATTTGGAAGTGAAGGTTGCTGGGTGTCCAAGCCTTTTGCAGCTTTAACACATGCATCTGTGGGTTGCATGTGTGAAACAGCCCATGGTAGATAATGAGCTGCTGGTATACAGAGTTTTATCACCACTGATAATTTTAACTTGTTTCTGAACATCTGCATCCTGAATATTTGCAGGAATGCCCAGGGCTTTGGCAACCAGCCTTTGACACTTGATAAATTTCTAACCCTTGATTGTTGTCTTCAAACTCTTTATATCTACAGCTCATTGTTAAGTTAAACTGCATTTCTATATCCTTTATTATCCACCAGGTATTTTACTCAGAAATAAGAGAATAACAATCACTTGTCCTGTAGCTGAGTTTGTGAACACAGTCAACATTATTTATCAAATAATAAATACAAGAAGGATGACAGCAAACAGCTTGTTTCAGTGATGTTCAAATAAATCCATCAGTGATTGGTCATTCAGCAACCCGAGTAAATACCTGGTAAACAACATACTGTTAACACTGTGTTTAGGTTTACATGAGGACATTGGCGCGTGTGTCTGGCAGTCGCAGCCCCACCAGCCCGCCGCCAACCAACACAGATGATGCCAGCAGGATGGGGATAGCCTTGGTGATGCCAACCAGTGAGCCAAAGATCAGGTTGCCCAGCACTGCTGCCAGCTTACACATGGCATTACAGAAGCCAAAGCCTGTGCCCCTGAAAACAAGAGGACAAGGAAAACACAGCAGAAAGAGTCACATATATATTTATGTGTCATTTAATTTCTGGATAACTTGAAGTAGTGACTATGCTGCTCAAGCAAATACATATTGTTTATTTTTATTCTTTCTTTGCTCTACCAGAGAGTGTATGATGTATATACATATATATATTTAAAGGGATAGTTCACATTATTTGAAGTGGAGTTATATGAGGTACCAGTAGTCAGTGTATTATATACAGTAGGTGCCAGTTAGCACACGTCCAGTTTAGAGGAGAAGAGGGCGACACCAGCATGGCAGCAAAGCAATGAACTGCTGTGAACAGGACCTGCAGCAAAAGGTATTTTAGCCACCTAAAAAGGGCCACCTTAAAAAATACACATCATCTTAAGTTTACGCTATATTTAAAATATTTTCACCACGTTACATCAGAGAGCCTTTTCTGACATTATATAAGCCAAATAGTCAAACAAAAACACAAACAAACTAAGACCAGAAACTCCCTGATCTCGGAGATAAAATGACTGATTTTGCCTGTGGAGTTCGGTTGGTTTGGAGCGAGTGATATCTGCCTTACATGACGGCTCTTCTCCATTTGAAGAGGCTGTCTGATGGCAAGGCAAAACAGCTAAAATATTCTAAGTATAGCGCACACTTAAACTGATATTGAATTTTTAGATAGTTAAAATATGTTTTGCTCCTACACCAGGATGTGCTGGCTGCCATCTACTGTAGGTAAGACAGTGACTATGGATACGTACTTCATGCAACCGCATTTTAAAAGATCCGAAATATCCCTTTAACATCCATTGGGATTTATGACTCTTATGATTAAATATGATATTATTTAAAGGCTTCCAGACTAAGCTGTCATCATTTTTGTCTTCAGACATTTTTGTTCAAAATGTTACTACTTTTTTCAAAATATTTAATATAAAACTTTAATCTTGAAATCTCAGATCTTTTTCTTTTTTTCTTTTACTGTGACCCTAATCCTCCGCTGTGGGCTTTAGTCAAATCTTTCATCAACTAGTTTTGAAAAAGTCTTTCTCTTTAATGTGAATCCAAAGTACAAACTCAGCACAGTGAGCTAAGTTGCCCTTTTTCGTTTCTAAAAAATTAACCAGTGATAAAGCATAGAGATACTCTCTCAATATCGCTTTTATATTACTATTACTGATAAGAAAAGAGTTATGATACCATGTACCTTTGAAATGCTTTGTATATACTTTATAAAATTCATTAAAGGTAAGGATAAAATAATGAAGAGATGTATTTATGCTGAGGGTAATGACTGTGTAGCAGTACAAGGAAGGAAGAGTGCAAATATAAAATCTAAAATGTCAGTAAGGCGCAAATCCAACATATGCACAATGCTAAAAATATAAACATGTAACAGTAACATGTAAGTATCATAGATATGTATGACAAGTGTTAAAGTACTAACTAAGTTGTGTTTGTAGTGAGTGCAGCACTGACTCACCTCCTGTCTGTAGGGTAGAGCTCAGTAGTGACCACATCCAGGGAGTTCCAGGCAGAGATACTGAGGCCGTTGTAGAGACAGAGCATGAAGATCATCATCGACTCACTGGTGCCAAACCAAAGGAAGAAGCAGCTGATGCCTGACAGCACCATGGAGCCTCCTGCAGGTTGCAACATGACACATCATGTCATCTCCGACACAAAATAGCCTCATTTACGTCACCAGAGGCCACTGCAGATGCACAGGTCAACATCAGAAGGCATGGAAACACTCTGCAGGACAAAGAGGCAGCTATTCATAGCCCAAACAAAGAGTCACGACCACAGAGAATGTTATGTCATACCTAACATGCTAAGACGTCCGATTTTGTCCATGAGGAGGGCAGAGACGATGTTTCCAGGCAGCACAGCCAGCGTTCCCAGGAAGTTGACGAAATAGACCCAGTAGGCGCTGTAATCATCATCAAACGTCATCTGACAACCTGTCTTGTTGTGGTGGAAGGAGCTGTTGATCACCCTTGAATTTGTTAGTTTGGCATCATCAATATCTGTGAAGGTGTGAGACAAGAACACAGTGTTTACATAATGCATTAGGACACATCTTTATCTGGCCAGTACTTTGTACAGTTATATTTAAAACAGCAAGAATTAGTCTTTTTCTGTTATTTTACAGTAACTCGTTGCTGCAGAAACTAAATGCTCTATCAATCTGTGTTTATCTCATTAATGCAGTTTTCTGGTTATTTCATTTTTGTTGATGTTTTAGACTCCTCTGATGTTTCATGTCCAGTGTCCGCAGTCTGTGCTGCCAGTTGTTGGCACACCTAGATCCCCGCCCTTGCCTGCCGCCCAGCCAGCAAGACACCGGCCCCACATGCCTTCCCAAGCGAGTGGTGGACCCACAGGGAGGCAGAGCCCCATGAGGCAAGGCCCGGTTACCAGATGCTCATTGACGAGCTCCCCTCCGAAGTCTATCTCCAGAAGAGGGCTCTGGTCTCCCTTTTCCAGGCAAGGTGCTGTTGCTCTGCTCTGGACGATTCATGGTGGCCTTTGTATGCTAGTGTAAACATTAAATCTCTGCTGTATGCTGTCTCTCTAAATATAAACGGTGTATTAATAAACTTCATTGGCTGCAGCAAAGTGAAAATACTCCCTCTCTCACCTCTGCTCTCCTGACACACTCCTCCCTCCCTCTCTCTCTCTGTCTCTCCTCATTTGTCTTTATCCTCTGGTCTCTAGAGACACATTGCTGGGGGCAAAGAGACTTCATTTCCCGTGAGGCATTACCAGTAACCTGACGTGCCCTTACTGTTTCCATGTTCAGCGCTTTCCTGAGTGCTGGAGGGAACTATTTTTCCACTCTGCGCTCCCACAAGGTCTGAATCAGCGCCAGTTCCTCTCAGAACATTTTAAATGCCTGTCCTTCCTCTCCGTTTCTTCCTGCTTGTGTTTTTGTCAGCCTCAAAATGACTGGATTGCACTTTTACAACACAGCCTGGTTTTATTAAAGGTACAATTTGGTGTTTGGGGATGCTGATGCAGATGCTTTGGTTTCAATGTCTTTATCAAAACAAAACATGCTGCGATGAATTAATCAGCAAGTGAATGGGGAAAGCTCACTTTTGGAAGTTAAAATTCAGCTGCTCAGAGATTTGTGTTTGTGTAACTCACTGTCCTGATTTGTTTTGCAAGCAGATGGAATAAAGAGCATCAGCCCAGCCCAGTTCAGTTACTTTAACTACAGTCGCCTAAGTTCAGAAAGGCAATCTGTGCAGGGGCAGAGAGGTTAAGCAGTAATTTAGCAGCATAAAGCAGAGCCATAAATGCTCAAACCTATTCTTTCTTCCCCAGAAGCTTGGACATTAGGCCCAAAATGAACTGTCAGACAGAGACTGAGTGAGACTTACTGTATGTGTAAGGTACCTACAGTATTATCGGATTTTCTGGGTGGAAAGAAATACCCCAGTGTGGGGAACTCAGGTGTTGACTCACCCGTGTTGTAAAAGAAGGAGTCTACAAAGGTGCAGTTTTTGAAGGAGGATCCCACGGAGGAGACGTCTTCAAAATAGCAGTTGATGAAAGAGGAGTCAATGAATGTGACTGCCTTGAACTTCATAACGATAAACCTGGAAAGAGAAGAAGGAGAGAAGAGATGGAGGCGGCAGGGGAGGAAATTAATATACATAAAAAGGATCAAAAGAACCAAGCATTAAAGCAGGATTAACAGGGATTAGAAACGTATTTCTGACAGCAGCAAGGGTTGATTTTGTATTATTTCCCTTCTTATTATTAAAAGCTAAATGGAATAAAAAGGATGAAAAAGGATCAAAAATCAATACACATTTTTTATGCAATCTTTCTCCTTGTCAAAACCTGCCGCCTACATTACCCACAAAGCAACTCAACCACCAACAGTCAGATTAGAGATTTGAGTGTGTTTTGCCAGCAGCGGATAATGTAACCTCGAGGTGCCTCCCTCATGCAGAGATGACCAGCAGTTTGGAAAGCTCACTTCTCTTTTTCTCCGACACAGTAGGTGGCGGTATGTACCTAGTTGGTTTGCGTTAAACAAGAGTACGCCTGCATCATCAACTAGGTGACATTTGTTTATGTCTCGGCCATAAAACAGTGAATGCCAACTGCAATATCTCCAAAGGAGTCGACCTTCGTAATATGCCTGCTGTTGTTAATGTCTCGGAGACGCTGTCAACAGTGACCCTCTCCCCTGCCTTCCTGCATCTTCCTCTATGGCCTTGCAGCTCAGAGGATGAGATAGGCCCACTTCCGTGATTTGGTCCAGTTGGTTTCACACTCGATGTGGGCCGTGCCCGAGCACGCGCAAACCCTGCTCCAGACTACCTTTTCAAATGGACTCGAGCACAGATGAATATACCATGCCCCAGCATGATATGCATTGTTCACACTTAGCAAATGTTTAAAAATAGCCAAGTTGTATAATTAAAAAGTTGGAATGCAAAAGCATACATTGGCCCCGCCAGGTCAAATAATGGGGGTGAAACTGCTACATCTGCTCCATTGCTCAGTTAACAACCTGAAAGGGCCAATTTTGCATGAGGATTTTTTTTAAATATAAGTACATTCTGCTACTAATACTTGTGTACTTTTACTTAGGTAAAACTTTAACTTTAAATATATATTTACAGCATAATATTTCTACTTTTTCTTAAGTAAAAAGTAAGCACTTTTGTAAAAAATATAGACATTTTTTTCCACCTCTCTAAAGACCAGCATGTCCATCCTTTATGACGTGGCTTACCAGTCTGTTATTGATCTATCTGATCTGTTGTGCGCTGCTGTACACAGTATCGTGGTATTAGTCTTGATTTAATCTCTTAATAAATGTACACTCTGGTCTCCAGTGAGGACGGAAAAGAACAAAAACAGCATATCGATGTGTCTTCTCTCTGGCCTTTGTGTAAGTGAGAATCATAACCAGGAGGAGCAGGAACTGTGTGTGTGTGTGTGTGTGTGTGTGTGTGTGTGTGTGTGTGTGTGTGGCTGAGAGAGACAGAGGAAGAAGGAAAGAGAGGGAGAGATAAGCCTTTTAATTTCCTGGTGGTGTGGGAGATAAAGGAGACAGGATTAATATTACCGGCAGCGGTGTGTTGTTGTTTGCGGGAATGACGAATAGTGCTGCTATCCCACGCTGGGACGACAGGCTTTTCACCACAACACTGTACCGAGGGAGGCTTGCAGGTTTGGATCACAATGTGTAACACTGCAGATGAATTTAATCCTTTCTTAATCATTAATCCCTCTGTCCGAGAAAGCTGGGGTCGTTGGGAAATATTTAAAACCAAACAGGAATACGTTTTTTCTTTTCTACCTGTCGTTTAGAAAGACTCCGTTTCTTTGGATCTGATTCTCGAGGGTGAAGTTGAAGGTGAAGTCTTCGATGCGTTCGTTGTTGTGAATCTTCACTCTGGAGGCGTACTCATCGGCCTGAAGGTGCTTGATGACATCCGGGAACCACACAGAGAGCCCGTAGAACCTGGACACAAGAACAGTTTCTGAAGTGAAGTGTGTTTACATGTGGTCACTGATAAAAGCTTCTCTAGTTCATCTGTCTGCTGATAGAAGATGCAGTGATTTTCTGTGAAAGTCTTTGCTGTTGTATTGGTTCTGTTGTTTGCAAACTGTTAGATTGTAAATTGTAAAATTTATAAAATGTTATCAAAATCCTAGCTAGCTGCTGCAAAATCAACAGTTAGCTAGCTAGTTACATCTGATAGCTAAAGTTCTAAACTTAGACAAGCCTAGCACAACACAACTAAGTTTTTTTCCTGCCCTACTCTGACTCTGATTGGCTTGTATTCGTACACTTTTGTTGGTTTGGGTTGTCTGGATTGGGTAGGTTTAGGCAGAATGAGTGAGATAGGGTTAGGGTAAGAATATCAGGGTAAGCCAATCAGAGCCAGAGTACTGCAAGACAAGCCTTTGCAGTCCTGGGGGAAAAAAAGCTTGCATACAGTAAACAGAAAAGAGACATTTGACTGAGGTTCACAAAACTTGCTCAACTGTTATTGGAGCACAAAGGAAGAAGGTGCAGGACACAGGAAGGATCAGTTGTAGACATGGACCAATTACAAAAATCTTTCCATAGCTATGGAGTTGATTCAGTTTCAGAGAAGCCAATCACATCTCTTCTGATCATAGGCAATAAATGTGTTGACCCAACCAGCAGTATTGTGCAAGTTCACGCTTAAAAAGAACTAGCTAGTTCAGTTTGCAGAGATTAAAATTAATTAGCATGTTTATAGTTCATAATTGAGAATTTTGAACTCAGTTCATAGTCCCAAAAATAAACTAGCTCATGTCCATTTCTTCTGTTTTTCTTTTCTTTTAGATAGAACCTACTCCTGACAGGGACACTGAAGTGTGTATAATGACATCTGACTAAATAGTGTGCAATATTCACGTTTTGAACATGAACATGAATAGTGAATCTCCAGGGTTACTATATCTTTAGTTATTACAACAATTTGAGAACATTTTACTAGCTTCTAGCTCAGCTGGCTAGCACGTTAGCAGCCACAGTAGAAACTAGCCCTTACATCACCTGGCTTCTAGACCGACACATGCAGATTAATTCTGCTGTGTCACTTTCTGATGTAATCAGGCCTTTTTCAAAAACATACACACTTGAAAATGGTGCATATTCCCAAATATGTGTGTATATATATGCTCTGCTACAGCATGCAGTTGTGTATAGATGTTGGCTGCTTTTTCCTCCTCTGAATTTAGACTCTTTTCACACAGTGCTGTGGTTGCAGTCTCTTATATGCCTGAGGTGATTTTGAGCAACATATTCATGAAATAGTAATCACTCTGTATTCTTTGTGTCTGTGCTGGAACAAGAAGCACCGAGAGCAACAAATAGACAAGACAGGACAAAAACTGACATGACAGAGTAAAAAAAAAGCAACAGACAGGACAAAAAAAATAAGAGGATCTAAAAAATGAAGACAAATTAATATTAAAAAATGACACATAACATGGCCTACTTTTGTCTCTTTTTAATTTTCAGAGATTGTCATCAGGGCAAAAACTTTCCAGCATGTACTTACTGTAATTCATTAAAGCAGCCCAGCAGAAAAAAAAACCTGAATGGCACCTTCTCTCAAATAGGTTCTCTCTTTCCAATCTAACCTGTCAGCATTCATCAGGACGACATAAATGAGAGAGCATCTGCGTCGCTGCTAAGTACTTGATCGAAACTGTTATTAAGCTGGAAAGTAGTGGTGACTCAGCTAAGTATCACAGAGGGCGTAATTTAACATGACGGAAGCACTGAATAATAAGAGAAGTGTAGAAGTGGAGGTGATGTTAAAAAAAGTTGTGCAGGAAGTCTCTTACCCAAAAGACAGAGTAAACCAGACTGCAGCCAGTTTTATAGTGTTGTCTTTCACTGGGTGGTTGAAGCATTTCATAAAAGTCAGCCAGATCTAATAAAAAAAAGAAAGATTTTTACTCAATTTAAATCTTAACAGTCGTTAAAACTCAGTCATAAAACAAACCAGGACAAAACAACAACAACAACAACAAAAGAGTCATACTCCTCTGAGCTCAGCCTTGATCTTGAAGAGGACCTTGAGCACAGGGTTGGCTGACTCATTCTGCATCTCCACCAGCTCGTCCAGCTGTTTGGGGATTTTGATCCTGTTCACCTGCAGGGGGAGACACCGATCTGTCACCTGCTGACGGCACTGCAGCAGTGGAGAGGATGTAAGTGAGGAGAGACCGGTGTGTACTCACAGTGAAGACTCTCTCAGGCTCTCCACGGGCTCGCATGTTGGTGTCGTGGATGTGTTTGAGCACCATCCAGGCCTCGTCATGTTTACCCATCTAAAGGACAGTTAAGTAATATTAAGTACATATGCATACACATCTGGATCTCCCCATTCATCCTCGAGTGGGTGGAACTGTCAACCATACTGGCTCTTTGCCAGATTTTAACTTCTATTTATACTCTCATTATAACATTATTCACACTTGCTTCTATATTTATAAGCACAGTTGACTAATACATATTTAAAGTAACTGCAAAAGTCACATGTGTACATGAGCTGCAAATTATACTCAAGCAGGGGTTTTCAAAGTCTAACAATGTAGGTAGTGTGACCAGATGAATGCTCTTTGGGTGTTAGGAGGAGTTATGATGGCACAATCTGTGACATTTTTAACGTCTATAAGCAGGAATCACAGCTTACATATGGATTTGATTGGAATATTTTCATGAATTCATATGTTGTTCATATTATTTTTTAAATGTAAAGGTTAATTTTCAGGACAAACAGGACAGGATTCCGGACAACTGCTTGTAAATCAGGACTTTACTGATTTTTTCAGGAAGTGTGAGAACCCTAAATGTGGGGCAACCTCCAACCCTGTCTGCTACCCTCCAACTATGGTTCCCAGATGGTGTCAGTTACAGGCTATGTTCTGTTTTGTTTTGTTTTGTCTTGTTTTTTGTCTACATTTGTTTACATTATGGCAAACTGGCACCATTAAAAGTGTGCTGAATTACAGTAGCTATTTGTTCCTGGTTACAATGTACCCATAAATTACTTTGATAAAACCTGATAATTCTCAAACAAGCTCTGGATTTATTGAAGTGGTGCAGTGATGACGACTTTATGTCATAAAAAACAAAACAGGCCAATTGGATTTGAGAATCTGTGATGTAATGCTATCCGGATAATTCTGATCTAGACCACATACTCCCATTACTTCACGACACTGACTGACTAGTGTTCGCTGGGAGTTTAATCTCCCAGACAACCAATTGCAGTCTCACTTGTCAGCAGAAGCTTTAAAATTCCTCAGTGGGGTATTTACTGATGTATTTTATGTTGTAGAACAAAACCCGAAAATCTCTTAAGCTTGTCTTAACCACAGACCTTATTTCAGGCATCTCACCAAAACACCATTCAAAAAAAATCCACTGACTTTGAGACCCGGGAACCAGATGTGCAAAAATGCTAACTCATTTCTGGGTTTTAGGACTCATTTCAGCAGCACCCTATAAGGAGTGTCTATTTTTCTATGCTTTTCTAAGATTTCAGCATTTACTGATATTTGTCCAATGGACAACAGAGATAAGAATGTCCTTTGGAGGTTTAAGTCACAATGAATCTAAAAATGTGTATATCATTTCTGTGTGTTCAGATTTGACCAAGTTACGACAAAAGAATGTGAATTGTGATGCAAAATGGTGCCAATCAGGTGTAATAATTACCTTAATTAAGTACTTAATTGCCTCCATGAGCTACAATGACTTGTTTTTTTCAGGCACTTGTCCCTTTTACCTCACGTCTCTCCCTTCCATGCCTCCCCGGGGAGCCGCCTCACAGGTTGAAAACCTCTGCATTAAAGATGCACTTTGTGATATATGACCATTTCTCTGCATTTATTTTCTTACATAAAGAAAATAAATGCAACTACAACGACTCCACTGGCATCAAAATTTAATTCCACAAAGACTTTGATATTCTCTGATGTCCTTACGAGTCATTATCATTGCCATTAGGAGTAATAATGGTGCTGCCAGTGTCACGATATACTGTGTCTCTGTCTTACCTCCAGGTAGAAGCGGGGGCTCTCAGGCATAAAAGTGAGAGCTACCACTGCAGAGACACATGGCAGCGCACACACCACCACAAACACTCTCCAGCTGTGGAACTGGTAGGCTGAGCCCATGCTGAAACTCCAACCTGAAAGAAAGAAGCAGTCGCAGACAAAGACACACATAAAGTCAGAGATAATGTCGGACGGTAACAAGCCAGAGTTCAGTCCAAATAACACGACAAGACATAAAACATGAATGAAAGAAGCACACAAAAACTCATTTATTGCTCTCGTAGCTTCATTCTTTCTTTTTTTTTTCCCTCAAGGTTGCACAGGCTGTAAGTTTTATTTTTCATGGACAAACATATGTGATGATCCTCAAGCCACAAGTTAGTGAAATTAATTAACCTGCAGGTCAACTAAGTCTTTAATTGCTTTCTCCTATTGTCTCTCTCAGTTTCAACCTTTTCTCAAATGAATCTTTTTATTAATTGCAGAATTAGAAAAAGGCACATTTCTTAAAGCAGGTGCATGCTGCCTAATTAAAATATGCGTGGAGGTGTTATTACAGAGGTGTTGCTAAATATTTCAGATAGCATATTTAGTTGCTACTGTAGGTGGACACTACATGGCTACTAGGTTGTTGGTGGACACCTTCTTGGGGTCCAGGTAGTTGTCTTGGGTGATACCAGGTTGCTGCTAGGTGGTTGTTCTGCAGTGGCAGACTTAGGCTGTCTTAGAGGTGCAAAAGGATACCAGCTGTATGCACTGGGGCACCAGCGGGTAAAAAATCTTGATGCATTAATGGTGAAACCATCCCGATTCCTGGTTTAGAATAAACATCTTTTGTGACTCAAAGTACAACAGCTACTACGCCCCTGTAATAAAACACACAGGGAACTATTATCCATTTAGAGGCAAGTAATGGTCAACTACTTTTCTAGTATGGAGGGCAGCATATATTCACTCTATATTCACTAATTTTCATCACTGGAGGGCACCCTCAAGCAGTTCTTCCAACAGACTGGGTCGGGACCTCCACATGGGGCAGGAGAGATTTTATTTGGGTTGCCAAATAAATCAAATGTTTTAGTCATAGTTAAACCATAGGGGCAATGAAGAGCACTTTTGCTGCATTTTTTTTGAACATGAGGGCATTCAGAGGGGCAACTGCCCCCCTTGAGTCCACCAGTGTTGCTCTGTTGTTCATCTCCAAGTACATGGAGACAGCTTTCCAGCGACAGAAAAAACTGTTCAGGATGTAAATAATGAAAGACATAATCTGCATCGTGTGCTCTTTTTTTCAGCCGGATATGTTTCTAATCTACGTGCGTTACAAAGAACTGAAAGTTGTTTTTGGTTACACATCTTGAAAGATATCCCGGTTAATCACTGGTATTTGCATTTTGTTGAAGTTTTAGGTCAGTCTCCTGGTGATAGTGAAGTTGGATGATCTTTTTTAACTTGACAGTATTAAGGAGTGCCTGAACGCCTCATTAGTTTAATTCCTGTGAGGATAGTTGCATTTGAGAAGAAGCCTCCAAGTCTTCTGAAGGACATGACCCACATTTGGTTTTTCATGAATTTTGGGGGTATAAAAATGTGTACTGCGTACAGGAGATGAAGCACAGTATAGCAAACTATTAGTGTGTTTGAAGCAACAGTAGCGGTGCTGTGTGTCTGAGAGACTTTTAAATAGTGCTGAGTCAAAGACTCACTTGTGTCTCTGAATGGAGGGATGATATCAGAAGTATTTGAACTGTTATAAATCAAAACAAATATAGCTAGAATTTTACACTGTGAAAGGTAGCAGACATGATTGGAACACATACAGTATGTTAATATAACATACAGTATATGTGTGTACACTGTTTTTAGAGTATAAGTAGTTTAAAAATGTGCCTGTGTCCAGTTAAGGATTTCATATATCAATTATACTGGGAGACAATGATAAACTGTCTGAAATTTGCCGTATTTCCTACTTTGCACTATAATTTTCTTTCTGCCATGTCATTTGTGTTTCCAAACTCTATTAAAATTGTTACGTTCACCCATGGTGATCCAGGGGACGAGGGGAGTGACAACAAATATAACCCAGGGAAAAAGAAGGGAAACTGAGGCAAATGCACAGACAAGGATCTTTGTATTAACAAATTAAGGTCAAAAGTGGATATTGACTTAAAATACTAATTAGGCAACTAACACACTCAGGAAGGCACTAACTGAACAAACCAACAAACACCCTTTCTCCAAAACGGAGGAAGGTCATCTCTACCAAAGAGGCTAAAATACTGAAAACACAAAGACAAACACACAAACACCCTCCCTCCGAAAAGGGAGCAACATGGCCAAACCTGACCCCTGCTAGCCTCATGCTAGCCACACAAAGTCTAACCTGTTATATTCAGGCTAAACTGGCAACATGCAGACTGAAGACTGGCCCTGTTTTCCTGCTCTCTCTCTACTTTTAAGCTCCAAACCTGATTAGTGATTGACTGCAGCTGCTGCGAATCACTGCAGCTGCAAGGAGGAGAGGAGCAGTACCTGCACACACAGAGCACAACACGAACTACTGTGGTACCTAACAGTGTAATATTAAACTTTACATATATAGCATGCTAAAAAACCCCACTGACTTTAGACCTTTGATTCTTTTCTGTTTTTATTTTATTTGTCATTTTATATGTGCAATCAATATTATCAGTTCCCAGTCATCATATATATCAGTACTATCATATTTTAATTTTAAATTACACTTATTTGATGCTCTATTGTTGTTATTCTTATGTTGCTGTAATTTGGGGAAAATCTGGCACAAGAATTTCATTAAGGATTAATGAAGTTCTCTCGTGTCTTATCTTATATTGCTACATAAATGCACCATGTAACCCTGCCTTCTTGTGATCTTTTTATGTTTTAATTTATGGCCAGTTTGGAAAGAAATTTGTAAATCTGTTTTGAAATGTGCTAAATAAAGTTTTATCTAGTATTATTATTGTTAGTAGTAGGAATAACAGTACTACTTTGGCTTTAATAGTGCTTTTTTCCAGACATTTTGACGTCCAAATAGGAAAAGTAGAGGTGTTAAAATGAATGCTCTATTGAACCTAATTATTAAGACAGAAAAGGTCCACAACTTTAATTGTGATTGCTCAGAGAGTGACTTAAAAACTAAGTTTAAACTGTGGTGGATTTCATAAAGAATAGTTAATAAAAGCAGATTCAAACTATTTAAATCCAAAGTGTGGTGACCCTTTCAAAAGTGGAGTGATATTCCTGGCCTGATGTCTGCCTATATTTTACAGCAGTGTTCACAAGAATTTCCATTATTATCTATAAAAAAAAAAGAGCTTTATTGCAAATGTGAGTCGTAGCAAATCGATAATCAACAAGTCGTGAGTAACAAAATGTGATGGAACACTTTAAGTCACTTTGTCTGAAATTCATTCATTCAGCCAAAACTGTAGAACTGTGGAACCAGAGAATCAGCATCAAGAAAGTATGTTAGTATGGACACAGAGCAATGCATGTGTGTGTGTGTGTGTGTGTGTGTGTGTGTGTGTGTGTCGCCTGTGGGGCTGCTCCAGCCTGTACCAGTACAAACCTCATTAGGGGGATTATAGCTTTAATGGACTGGAGGGGATGGCTGACTGATTCAGATACTCAGCGAGATTTATGTTCCTCCTCTACAGTAAGAGAGCACGCACATACAACACACACACGCACATACAACACACACACCACAACACACACACACACACACACACTGTCCTTGGCCACCATTCAATGCTGTGACACAAATTCTAAAGCAAAAGTGTGTGTACGAACACACTGCGGCATACACCACATATAAAATGCTGTATGATTTTCTTTTTGTGGAATTTATCAGTTCTTTTACTGTATCACATTCTTAACACCTTTAAAAAACGGCAAAATTGCACACACACAGACGCACACACAGACACACACACACACAGTTATCTGGCCTTTGTCCACCAGTCAATGCAAGGAGCACTGCGGCGGAACCTATTACCCACACACCACTGCATCTTGGAGAAAAAATGTGTTAAAACACTGGCGTCTAATCAATTGACCTCAATTATGAGCCTCAGCTGGTACCTTCACACCCACTCACACGACACGAGTAAAGTTTGTGAGGACAGACAGAAAGCTTTAAGGCTGGAAACTTGTATCTTTCGGTGCTTCAGAACCCATGACTGCATATGAGACGCAAATACCTGCCTCCATGTGCTCCATGAGCTTCGGCACGTACGCCAGTGAGAAACAAAATGTGCACCAGAAAGTCTGGTTGAAGGAACAGATTAAAAGGCTTATCAGACACCAAAAGTTTTCATACCTGCAGTTATTTTAGACTTTATCGTGACAATCATGAGGTAAACATCACAAAAAGGTTGTGTGCCAGGAATGTGCTCTTGCATGTATCATCACACACATCTGCGTTGGCACCCCAGCTGAGTGTTTATCTAGTAATTAGTGAAGGCAAAAAACACATAAATAAAATAATAATGGAAATAAATGTTGTTTGGTGTCACAGTTAATGTAAAACTTCACTGGAACTATGTTCTAGGAGAGACATATTCAATTTTTTGTTTTTGTTTTTTACATCTTACACATCTTACACATCTTACATTTTATTAATGCAATAATATTTATATTTTCAATGATCATTCTAAATTCAATTTTATTATTATTATTAGCCTCTCTCTCATTTAAATAAAATATTTATCTCGATTCTTTCCCATATTTATAAAATAATTAAATAAAATAATTTTTTCATTGCTAGTGGCGGAGTCCGCCATTCCTGTGCTGAATTAAAATCGCCTTCATACGAAATCATGTCTATAATCTTATGTCACCGATATCAGCCTCACTGTTCACTCTCCTGAACAGCTGTATCAGAGCTGTATTGAATTGCTGCTAATGAAAACTGAACATTTTCTGATGGTTTTTATGGTGCAGCAGTAATGGAAATACAATCTATTGGTCGTAAAACTGCTTATATGTTGTGTGTGTCATGGTCTACTTGTTTTAATGTCTTTGTTTATCATCTGTGATGTGAAATCCACACAGTCACAGAAATCAAAAGCACGTGTCCTGCTTGTAATTCGGTTATAAAATCCTAGCACACCGCAGAGCGTCTCTCCTGCCGGGCTGCTGACAGCACTATCAGCTGAAGATTCACTCAAACTGGATGGCAGTGCAGGAGGTTGTACCAGCATCTGCTTCAGAAGTTTGAGTTTAGCTGACTTTGCTAACATTCAGCACCAGTACTCAGAGCGTCAGAGCAGCGAACAGAAACAAATCACACTGCGCTGCATTGTGCTGCTTTCCATCGCCAACACCCTCTCTGTGTTTCCTTCACAGTTAGGTGCTTTTGAGGCGAGACTTGGTTTGTGCTGTTATTCTGCATTGCTCTGTGTACAATGACGCAGCAAGAAAAAAAAAAAAGTCAGTTAAATCAGGGGCTTATCAAGTGATACAAAACTGTGTCACCAAAACAAGACATTTTTGACAATCGTTTTTCAATCAGTGGATCGAGACGGATCGTTGATTTAGATAAAACAATGCAAGTTTGTTTGGCTGCACTGTAAACAGATACACCAGTTGTTCTTCTGTTGTATTTCTGATAAAGTAGCTGCTCAACGGGTGTTGCTTTGAATTCTGGGACATGTAGTATTACACTACAGTTTATGTTATCACCAAATCCACATGCGTCACCAACTCAAGCAAGTCAGAAATCTAAGAGAATAAAACTTAACTGGATGGACGTAGCAGAAAATTAGTTTTAATGGACCAGTTTGTAGGATTTATTGGCATCTAGTGGCGAGCTTGCTGATTGCAAACTCATGCTCCTTTTTCAAGCGTGTAGGAGAATCTACGGAACTTGCAACAAATTGGACAGGTCATATCTAGAGTCAGTGTTTGTCCATTCTGGGCTACTGTAGACCCATGCCCTCTGTAAATATAAACAGCTCATTCTAAAGTTATGAAAACACAAAGAGTCTCATTTTCAGATGATCATAAACTAATGAACACATACTTATGTATATTATATACCATTCCTGCCATATTCTACCAATAAAGGCAGTAAATCTTACTCACTGGACATTTAACAACATGATAAACTTTTTATGAGCTTAACCATGGCTTCATGGCCTGTCATCAAATATTCCATGCATGTGGTGCACTCGTCTTGTGCTCCTACTGTGTTCCTGCAGCCTGCCTGAGCTTCCTCGAGTTTGGTGAGCAGGCAGTCGAGGGAAACAACTCACTTTAACCATAGATTGTATATAAAATAGCATTTCAATCTATTTAATATACCATCTACAGCTGCAGCTCCCTATTTGGACTCATTTTTGCACGTGCAGCTTCTACATATTGCTCCTTTAACTGTCCTACTTGTTTTTTGTGGTCTTGTTCACTCAGTATACCTTCATTAAGGGACAAATTTTAAACTTGCATTTGTTGCATATTGCTCCTTTCAGGAAGGCTCTTTTGGCCACCAAAAACGTGCTTTGGCCAACAAATTTAGGGACTTGGTGTGGCCCCTGGGTCAAGTGCTTAAAAATATAAGCACCCATCCTTAATTGTATATTTGAGATTTACATGTTTTCTAAAAATCCTCTCAGATGAAGCCATGGCAACAGATTCTATCATGTTCTTCACTACTTTATACGACGGGATGTTCTCTTCGTTTATTTTATGTTTTCTTTACATGTTGTAGTGAAGTTTGTGTTGGTCTTGTGACTTTATTGTAGATAAGAACACCACTTTGTCGAGGTACTTAATCAACCAGGGGCCATTATAGAGTCACACTCAGAGACTTGTCCCCGGCGGAGACAGTGTCCTGATGGCCAGAGTCCAAGTGCAAACTTCAGTATATCTGATCAGCATGGCCATGAAAACGGCAAACAAAGAAACCCCTCCTCTTCACTCATCCTTTCCTTTAATGCTTTCTCACTCTGTCCCCTTCTTCTTTGTTTTCTCCCTCCGCCTCCCTTCAGCCCTCTGCTGTATCCCTTCACCTTTCGATTATCCCTGACACAGGCCACATAAATCAAGCGCACTCTCCACCTCTCCTTCCCCTCTTGTCCTCCTAATCTCTTTCTCTGCTCCTCTTTTCCTCGTCCACACCCCTCCACAGCAGATTGATTTCATTTCGCTCATTTTGTTCTTATCCTCTGACGCACACCTCCTCCTCATGTCTCTGATATCCTCCAGCTCTCCCTCACCATATGTTATGAGATTTCTTACATCAGCCCTCCTCATATACTGTATTTTTTTCTTCCTTCTTCCAACAGTGTCACATAAAATTGCATGAAAGGGTGGAAAAAAGTTGCTGAAAATGAAGAACGACATATTTCCTGCTTAACATTTCATCCTTTATTGCTGTGTCAGCTGACAGCTTGCCTGCCACACCCCTGTGTATCTTAGTACACTGAGTTTGCGACCATTTCAAAGGCCTTCATGTGCATACTTACTGTGTAGGCTGACATATGCTTTGTTGCTTTTTCTGCCTCCACCTACACAGCCACCTGCTTTGTGTTTGTGTGCTCCCTGGAGGGTCTTTAATTCTAAATTAAGCCCCATGATTAGAGAATTATCTGCTATTCTCTCTGCATGTTATCTGCCATGTTGCAACATATATGCATCACTACAGCAGGGAGCATCACCAAGAGGAGAACCCGACCTCCAAGACAAACTTTATCGTCATCTCTATTTGCAGTTATGTTTAAACTGGTGGTGCGAGTGATTCCCGACAGTGGGAAGCTTCCGCAGTTTGGAACCTTTGGTCACTGGAGCTGAAAGCAGATGTACAGTGAGTTATTTTGCTCAGACTTTACACGATTCACTTTCTCCTTTTGTATCCTGTCTGTGTCCTTTGAGTAAAACTACAATTACCGCCTCGCAGTTGTACACATCAGAATCACAGAATCATCTGGGAAGTCATCCTCAGACACTTTTTGGAGAAGGGCAGGCACTTTAAAAACACACTTGGCAGGTGATTGGATAATCACCTCTGTCTTTCATGTCTAACTTTAACCAATCAGATCAAACTCTTACCAAAGCCGGTCAAGAGAAGAGTGAAAACATCTTTTCCATGGAGAAAAGCCTTAAGTGCTGTTCTTTGCTCTTCTTTCAATGAAGAAATACTCTCCAGTTCTCATATAACTGATGCTATCACAGTATCTACCTCTTCAGGAGCTGCCCTTGTTAGTTCGAGACACAACAAACACCAAAAACCACACCGTAGCTTCCAGCAGTCTCTCGTGGGATGCTGATTGGCTGCAACACTTTTGGATAACTTGAATCCTGGCAAGATGGATTCTCCTGTGATTTCACAAAGCCAGCTGCTGTGTAATGTAACAGATTTCCCAAACTTGAATGAATCCAAATAGTAGATTTGGATTAATCAGCCCCTGTAGTTCCAACACCTGCAGTTTCCAGTAACAGTCTAAACTCTGGTCCAGGTGCCCTCTCTAAATGTTAGAAGAAGCCTGTAATCTCGGTGTAAAGTAAACAAACTCTGAGCTGTCATTTGATGATCAGGTGATCACAGCAGTGCAGTCTCGTTTCATTCAGCTGAGGCATATAAAGATTCCTCTCACTCGCTGATCTAGAGAAGGTCATCCATGCTTTTATCTCCTCCACACTTGATTATTGTAATGCACTTTATTCTGGTCGCAGCAGGTGTAAAAACCACAAACTACAGCAGCCAGCCTTTTATAAGGGCACTCCAGTGATGTACAGTAGTATTACACTTCAGGAGTTCAGGAACTCAGAATAGACAGATTAATAAAAGAGAGAATTATCAAAATGGAAGCAGCAGAGGCTCATTTATTCTATCCTTTATTCTTTTTCTGTTATACGTTGAGCTGAAAAACACTGGATCCTACGTTCCCCATAGTGCAACTCAATGGTGTCTGTCATTAGATGTTCTCTGTCTGAACACCCATCAGGTTTTTTTTTTCTCAGTCTTAACAAAACTCCTCCAGAGCCACAGACGATATTTTACAACTGTTTTCTCGAGCTGAGTCGTCCCAACCCTGACTTGATTCTCACTGTGTTCAGGCACACAGCACCAGCGTGTGAGCCGTCTCATTCATTTGAATGGAAGTTTGAATGGAACTGTATGTTTTTAAATCTGTCTTAAAAGACATTTTATCACTTTATTCTCTCTCTTTTACGTCACTATGAGAGTTGTCTTTCTATATATTATAGTTCTTTTGTCTTTTAAACTGGTCTTTCTTTTACTGTGTTGTTTTAATGGCTTTGGCTACAAAGCACTGATTGTACAGAACTTTGGTCAACTGTTGTTGTTTTTAAATGTGCTTTCTAACTTGGATTGGATTGGAATTGAATGGGACTGCTGCGTTGGCTCAGCAGTGGTGCCAACACAGAGGACTCCAATCAAAAAACACAGGATTGTCTGTCCAAAAAGATGAACCAGGCTCAAGTTGTGCAGCATCATCCAGAAAGGTGCTTCTGTAGCCAATCAAATACCTGTAAGAGAACATTCCTGCTAGTTTACCTTGTAAATTGGGTATGTGTTTGTTTTCAAACTAAATATTAATTGGCAATGCAACTGCTGTCCCTACAAAACATCAAGCTGATTTAATATTGGCACATAATTAGTTATGAAATATATTTACACGTCCTCATATTGCAATTTTCATCTCTCTCTTTTTATTTTTAGCTAAACTAAAGTTTTATGAACTGAAGCCCACCTACGCCCCTCAGAAACTGAAAAAAATGTTTTATAATTCAAAGGATTCTGCTTTGCATGGCAAATAGAACCTCAGATGTACAAGTATATAAAAATATCCTTCAGCTGAAGTGAATAATCTTGGTTATGCTAGATCTTTTTAAACTACTCTGAGATAATCTTGGAGCTGAACTTTTCCGAATAATAACGAGCAACTTCAGATAGACAAAACCAGCTCTGCTTCTGTCTGAACCTCAGTTCCTCAGTATGTTTTAACTGTTTTAATTGTTCCAGTTCATCTGTTTCAAAGTCAAGACAAAATAAAAACCAAAAAATATCACACTTAATGCAGACAATGGATGCAATAAATAAATAAATAAATAAATAAATAAATAAATAAATAAATAAAATCAATTTCTTTGTATTCTTAAATCAAAGTCCAAACATGTTTTCTTCAAAACAAAATATGATGCGTGCCTACGTAGGCTTGAACCAACCAGTTTCAACCAATAATAACATGACATACACCATCAATCAGTCTTCAACTTTTAGAGGCACAAAGATTCATGAGTTAGCCAGCTAGCAACATCATGGTATCCTGGTTAATGACACGCCCACTTTTCAAAATCCAAATTCCTCCAAACATTATGTCCCATGTCATGATACAGAGGCTAGATACTTGACATGCCATGTCACCTTGACTTTAACTTGATTAACTTTGTAGTAAGTTTGTGATACTGTTTTTGAAAATCTGAAGACCATTTGCTGAGACAAGGAAATTGCCACAGTAATGCCAATGTGGAAAAACTCACTGATGACTCAAAAGTCACAAGTTGTTTGGCACTCACATCAACGTAGCGTTGTTAAGACTGGTTATGAGAGGTCAGAGGGAGTTGTCACTCACCATAATGTGGGATGATGGCCCAGGCCATGGCTGAGGCGTAAATACCTCCGATCATCCAGAACATGCACAGCCAGCTCAGATGCTCCCCTCTCTTCTCCCGAGCCAACACCTCCGCAAAGTACGAGAATACTATTGGTACCGCTCCACCAATCCTGCAGAAATAGTTTGACGTAATTAGCTGTGTGCTTCAGTCGCCAACCTGCATTTGAATTATATAAATGTGTGTGATGAGAAACATTTTCTAACATGCAGGACAGATTTATGAGTACAGAGGGGGAATTTGCAGTTGCAAAATGTATTTTAGCCACTTAAAGCTTGGGTAGGCAGCATTGTTTTGGTAATATTTCATAATAACCTAATGACAACCTTTTTGGATGGGAAACTGCGCTTTCCAAAATCAGTTATTTTACCTTGCAGAACATGGGAGTTGCTGATCTACCGCTGCCTCAATCTGTTCATTTGTTTGTGTTGTTTGTGACTTCTGTGTTATATAATGATAGCTCAGATTCACCAAAGTCACACAATAACATAAACGGATTTAAGTAGCATTAGACCAGCAACTCCAGTGTCCTGTGGCTGATTTTGTGAA
>JAJHUR010138948.1:221974-249221 GCA_027495735.1 Lutjanus campechanus
AATAAATAAATAAATAAATAAATAAATAAATAAATAAATAAATAAATAAATAAAATCAATTTCTTTGTATTCTTAAATCAAAGTCCAAACATGTTTTCTTCAAAACAAAATATGATGCGTGCCTACGTAGGCTTGAACCAACCAGTTTCAACCAATAATAACATGACATACACCCATCAATCAGTCTTCAACTTTTAGAGGCACAAAGATTCATGAGTTAGCCAGCTAGCAACATCATGGTATCCTGGTTAATGACACGCCCACTTTTCAAAATCCAAATTCCTCCAAACATTATGTCCCATGTCATGATACAGAGGCTAGATACTTGACATGCCATGTCACCTTGACTTTAACTTGATTAACTTTGTAGTAAGTTTGTGATACTGTTTTTGAAAATCTGAAGACCATTTGCTGAGACAAGGAAATTGCCACAGTAATGCCAATGTGGAAAAACTCACTGATGACTCAAAAGTCACACTGACTCAAAGTTGTTTGGCACTCACATCAACGTAGCGTTGTTATGGCTGGTTATGAGAGGTCAGAGGGAGTTGTCACTCACCATAATGTGGGATGATGGCCCAGGCCATGGCTGAGGCGTAAATACCTCCGATCATCCAGAACATGCACAGCCAGCTCAGATGCTCCCCTCTCTTCTCCCGAGCCAACACCTCCGCAAAGTACGAGAATACTATTGGTACCGCTCCACCAATCCTGCAGAAATAGTTTGACGTAATTAGCTGTGTGCTTCAGTCGCCAACCTGCATTTGAATTATATAAATGTGTGTGATGAGAAACATTTTCTAACATGCAAGACAGATTTATGAGTACAGAGGGGGAATTTGCAGTTGCATTTCTTCATTTGTCACTTTGGAAAAATGAGCACATGACACACAACTCATTATACCATGTGCATATAGGCAGACATAGAACTTATGATTATGAAAACAGCCTTTGGGCATGTTACATTTCAACTAATTTTAACCATCAAGAAGAAATTTTGCTTTAGTTGTTACATCTTGTGTTAACACGCCCTCAGTGTGGAGAAGCAGAGAAGAGTACCAGTAGAGGAGTAGCACTGAACTGCTGTGGACAAGGTCAGCAGCAAAATGTATTTTAGCCACTTAAAGCTTGGGTAGGCAGCATTGTTTTGGTAATATTTCATAATAACCTAATGACAACCTTTTTGGATGGGAAACTGCTCTTTCCAAAATCAGTTATTTTACCTTGCAGAACATGGGAGTTGCTGATCTACCGCTGCCTCAATCTGTTCATTTGTTTGTGTTGTTTGTGACTTCTGTGTTATATAATGATAGCTCAGATTCACCAAAGTCACACAATAACATAAACGGATTTAAGTAGCATTAGACCAGCAACTCCAGTGTCCTGTGGCTGATTTTGTGAATGGAGTCTGGTTGCGCGAGAGAAAGCAGTTTTCCAATGAAAGACTTTCTGACAGCAAGTTGAATCTGTGAAAATGTTCTAAATATAGCGTATAGTTATACTGATACTTACTTATGACTGATATCAATTTTACAGCAGTATATTGCTTCACTTCCTACACGATTACCCCTGTTGCTTTTGCAGGATGAAACCATGATGTTGTCAAGAACCACACAGAATCACAGGATTTCAAATAAATGTTTTAATTACAGTCAGAATGTGTCACTTTCTATACAATCAACCCATGTAGTCGCGTCATTTCGTTCTGTTAATGGTCGGTGTGGCTGCACTGAGCCGGACCATCAGTGAGGTGTCGAGCAGCGTCAGCAGGAGCCCATCTGTGTCTGCGCTGACTCTGACTGTTTTTTTCACAGTTCTGTTCTGGAGTTTCAAAAACAAGTTGAATGATGAAAAACTAGTGATGTGAATGAATTTAACAGAAAGAGATCAGTGTTGACTCGTGTGATGCATTACATCTGCTCTGTGTTTGAGTATGTTGTATTTCTTTTCATTGTTGTTGCACATTTGTTTAGCTAATGGTGCTCCGGAGCCCATTCAGCATCTATTACAAAACAATACAATATAATGTGATATTCAGTTTGTGTGAGTGTACAGCTTTGGAGTAAAACACAGCTTCTTTGTTTCCTTAATCAGCATTTTGTTTCTCTGAGAGTCTGCTTCCAGGTAGATTTTTCTGTCGGGAAACTTAACATGAATTAAATATATCTTTGACTGCTATATGGTTTGAAGTTCTTTTTTTAATATGACATATCATGTAAGTCATTATGCGGTCTCCACCCACTCCTGACAGAAATATCTGGCTCTTTAGCTTTTAGATCTCTATTTGATCAGTCAGTTTTTAGACCTTTTTTGCTTAAAAGGTGCGTGCTTGGACTATTCTGACACGAGATTCCTGTGGAATTCCCACAGGATGGGAGTCAGTTTCACTATTCTGGGATGGCACAGGAATAAAAGTCAGAAGCAGGAGCAGGAATCATAATAACAATAGGTCGGATTTTCATGTATAAAACATGTGTGGACTCTGGACTGAATGGAGTGGGATGGGACCGAAGTCATTCTTCCGGGACTGGGACAAGACAGGATTGTACTCTGTCATATTATTGGGATGGAAAAGAGAGCTAAAAAAACAAGTTTCCGCCCAAAACCTTTAATCCCAAGAACAACTTTTGAGGAACTAAAACATTCCTTCAGCCCGTTGTTGTCTGCATTTCCACTGCAGTCCAAAGGTATCGTGAAGAAGCAAATTTACTCCGCTGATGTATGAAAAAGCAACTCCTGTTTTTATACCTCATTTTTGGAAGCAACTATATAACAACAATGTCGCTATATAAAATAACTTATTTTGCCATTTTATATGCTTAACTTGCAGGAGATTTTCACATACACCTTATTATCGTGGGTCACTGTTTCCAACTTCTGCTGGATTTCATCCTCAGCATAAATGCTTGATTAGGGCCCAGACTATGTTGTCAGTCCATCTGTCATATGCTTTCTTCCATGCCGATGTGTCTAAAATAAAATGCTGCGTACTTTCAACTCCAGAACTGTTCGGCTCTGCAAGCCCCACCCCAAAAGTTCCTGTACTTTTGGAAAGTTCTACCCAACAAGCAGGGACTTTTAGAGGGTAAAACAACGTTTAGACCCTGGACCCTGCGGTGGAGTTGTTCTAAAGGTTCCTACTCCCTGGAGAAAGTTCCTGAGGTCAAAATATGGCTAAAGACACTCAAATGCTCTGTAGAGTTAACAGAAACTGCAGAGTTTGATGGTTGTCTTCAGAGTGTTTGTCACTACGAGTGGCTCCTAGAACATTTCACATATTTAATCAGTTGTGAACAGAAAATATGAACTATGCACTGTGTGAGCTATAAATATAAATACTGCTCAGTGTGGTGCAGAAACCATGGAAGTTGAATGATTGGTTTCCATGGTGTCATCCATTCTACTTTAACATGCTTGAAGAAGGTATTGATTCACATGTGTACATTATATTGGATACAGCAGCCCTGTAGTGAATACTACAGCACAATATCTTTGACAAGTGCTTTTCTTACATGCTGTTTATTGTGTTAAAGAAGTACCAGTTCTTTCCGACTAGTTTCCTCTGCTCTCCTAACAATACAATGTGAAAGACAATGTGTTATTTTAGTTGCAGTTAACATCAGCTTTTTATTTTGAACATTAAGCTTCGAACAGTGGCTTCAACAGATGCTTTGCAGGCCATATTCCCTGTGTCTGGAGGCTCTTTATCTAACATATGTCTAGTTGTACACTTACAAAATATCCAAACATCCATAAGTCAACATTATGTCACTTGAGGAGCAACTGTGACAGTTTGATTTCTAACTGCAGATTTGCACAGACAGATCTAATTCAAATTTAAATCTTGAGACGCATGGAAAGAGACGAATACTTCCGATTCTTTCCAAAAATATCTCCATCACACAAACCTATAGATTTGAATGTAGTAGACCCAAATGAGTCAGTGCTCAGCCTGGTTTTCTCTGTTAGAATATCTGCTCCCACTGTATTTCAAATCTGTTTCATCATAGGCATCTAAAATATAGATCTCAGATCAAACATGTAAGGATGTAAAAATGACTTATCTTGAATAACAATTTGTAAACTTTAGCTTAAGTCATTACTGTAAGAAGACCACTGAAACCCACTTTGTGTGACTTAACAAATTTGCAGTTTGAATTTCCATTTTTCTATTCGTTGAGACAGATTATGGCAGCAAAGTTAATGAGGTAAGTAAAATCTTAATGAAACAAGCAGAATCTACTCAAACTTGTAACAATGTTTAATCCTGGATCATATTTCTCCCAGATTGAGGTTGTAAAAAATTTTTTTTTTAAAACATGGAAAAACCTGCATTGCCTCAGAAATCTATTTAGGCATATTTCCACAAAAATGTGACATATTTCCACTGGAAAATGGACAATCATAAATTTTTTTTTTTTTTTTTACAACCACCATAAATATGTGCCTGCATACAGATTGAGAATTCAGTGATTACATGAAAGAAAAAGCTACTAATTAAAAAAATTTAAGTAAAGCCATTAAGGTAGGAGCTGTTTTTTTTAGACAAAGATACACTGGCAGCAGGTTGCTTTTACAACTGTAATTAAACACAAGTGAGCTGAGTGTAAATCAGGTGACTCTACTGACAGAAATGGAAAGTTAAACTGAGCCCTCCTGTACAAACTGTTCACACAAAACACTGAGATTTATTTTAGGATTCTCTACAGCAGCCTGAAATGTCTTACTGTCTCTTGGTTACGACAGCTTTCTCCAGTAGATTATATATTAGATATTTTTTGAACCAATAGCATGAATGCCCTCAGACCTGCAACAGCCTCATCTGAATTGAATTTATATTTTAGTCTTATTAATGTAATCTGTGGCTCAATATAGACATTCTCAGTGCCACTATGCTTCAAACTATCACGAGGAAGACGCCCCTCTAGCATCATTTCTGAAGTGCCCCTCTAGTGTAATATTTTGACGTGCTTTCAAAGTCCGGTGAGGCAGTATAAAGACTGAGAAAGTCCAGGTATGGAGCAAGTGTGGTGGATGGATGAGTCAAACAAAACAGGACTTTTACTCAGGAGAGGTTTGTGTACCGTGTTAAAACAATAGTCAACACTGACTTCTTTTTAACTTTACTTTCCAACAATCACCAACTCTGGTTTGGTTTAAATAAAATCTTTTTTCACAGAGGACGATGTGGAAATATTCTGGCTCTTAAGGTGCTACCAGTGAGATATTAGCAACTGCATACAACAATTGTCATTTAGGAAATTAAACTAAGTGGTTTAGGATTAGTATGAGGGGACAAAATAAATGCAAATTCATCTGTCCATCTTCCGTTGAATTGCCCGTTTTCATTGTTGACCTTTCTATGTTTGCTGTCGTGACTCATTACTAAGCAGCAAATCAAACCGCAGGTCAGCCCTGCGCCAGTCATCTGGATGCAGAAATCAAGTCATCAAAGGTGGAAGTTGGGGGGACAGAACCCCCTTCCTGGGAAAAACAGTGTCAGGCACCTGGTTGAAAAGTACCAGTTGCCTAAACCTAACCACGTAGTTTTTGTGCCTTTATTTTGAAAGTCTACTTAGACGTTGCATATTTATTAGTGCTAACTTGACCATGGAACCCTGCACATGCAAATCTGATTCTCGAGGGGTTCCTATGGTGGTAGCTTGAAGTGTAGGGTCACTGACGAAGCTACTGTATGTGACGAGCCGGGAGTGAGAACATGTTGTCATAGACCTATATCAACTCAGGTCATCACCCTTGGTCCAAATAAAAATTTAATGGGTCAAACGGTGTCCAGTGATTATGCTTGTCTCATATAATTTACTGTATATTGGTTTGTGCAGTAGCTTGACGTTTGATATAGAAGTGACCTTTATATGTCATGTATGAACAAGGCTGTCAGATCGCTGAGATGGGAGGGCATGTCATTTATGAAGGATGTGGGCAGCCAAGCAGACGACGCCAGCACTGAAACAGACAGATGTTCATTTACTGTCCTCGGCTCATTTCTGCAAACGTTTTTGTTTTGCTTTGTTCCTTCTCCCCCCACTCAGGGGAGGAGGATGGGCTGGTGCCAGGCAGTCAGAATAACCTCCTGCCATGTGCTTTGACTTTGGAGGAGGGGAGACAGCAGAGGAGCCAGAGGGAGGACAGATCAGGCCCTCAGAGGGGCTTCAGTCCCTCAAACACATTGAGGAGGATGGATTGCAAAGTAGAAAAAAAATTCAAGAGGAGAGAAGAGGGAACTCACCCAAAGCCAGACACCATGCGGCAGAGGAGGAACATACTGTAGCCCTGGACAAAGGAGGAGAGGAAGGCGAAGAAGCCGTTGAAAGACATGGATATCAGCAGGCACTGTTTACGGCCCACCTTGTCTGACAGGCCGCCCCAAAAGAAGGCTCCAAACATCATCCCCAGATACACAATGCTACCTGCAAACACACACACACACACACAGAGAGAGAGAGAGAGGAGCACGTAAATGATGTGAACCATCTGGAGTCAAACGTTTGTTTGTGAAACTGCTGACTGAATAAAACACAGATTGCGCTTTGGAAAGGGGAGACAGTTCACACTTAGTCATGCATATATTCCCTCAACACACATAGTCTAGCATTCAAATTCAAACAAATGTCAGAGAACCAGACAACTGGGCTCCTGCACCAAACCTGACTAACTGATATTTTACATATCTTCAGTCGAATGAAGTCTAGAATATCAGACTGTCTCATTATGAATCATCTGATTCTCATTTTTAAACATAAAAACATAATACAACACACACTAGGATATTGTCACTTTGTAAGTTTATATAGCAAACGTGTTGAATGCACCCTTTTAGCTCATTCTGGTCTCCACCAACTCGTGAAGGAAATATCTGGCTGCCTTACAGCTAAATGTTCCACTTTCTTTACCAGTTAGTTGCCTATTTTGTCTGTCTCATTCCCAGATTGTCCCATACCAGAGCCTTGTTGTGCCCCTTGGCATTTTTTTACAGACATACAAGATAAAAGTCTATGCTACATGTTGCATGTGTCACTTACGCAATACAACGCAATGCAACATGACAAAACCTAACATTCCTAACCAAGCAGTTTTGTTGCTTAAGCCTAACCAAAGTGTGACCGTGTCACAACCTTAACCACATTTTTAAAAAGGCTTTCTGGCAGCATCTCATGCAGACACTAAAAAACTCCCCCGTCTGTCCGCTGTTTGTTACTCAACCAATAGTGCATAGTGGGTTTATCAGAAGTCTTTGCTGAAAACAGCTGTATGCTTGGTTGATAGCACTTTTTAAGAGTAACCAAAACAGTAAAGTTGCAGGCCATAAACCCAAAACAAAGAGCTGAAAGATGTGAAAACACTGCAAAGAGGTGAGTGTCCGTGGATTCATTGCTAGAAGCAGCTTTTAGTGTCAAAAGCAGGTTTAGCAATTACATGGCCCATCCAAGAGCACTCTATTTGGTAATTCTTTGCTTTGCTTCATTACAGGTGCTGGAGATCAATTTCAAAGTGCCAGTAACTCCAAATGTCCACATTTCTACACAATAAAATTAGCAGTATAGCTGCAGCACAGGCAATCTGAGCCAATTGTACAATATATAAAAGCTACATGTCCATCACATATTAGTGAAAGACATAAAACCATTAAACATGTACTTTTTTGTTGTACTGTTGGTCTTTTCACACAAATGGTGACATTGCACATATCAGTATCAGTGGTATATCAATGCATTGGTCTTGGACACACACATCACACACATGCATATAGAGTTGCAACCAAAAACTGTATGCACAAACACACACACACACACACACACACAAACCAGCTGCTAAACATCATCTGCAGCATTAAGTGGTGCTTTCCAAGTGCATCAGTGGAGTAACAGAGCTCAGACTGAAATTGGCTCCGTTATTTCCCAGCTATTGACAGAGCACTGAGAGGTCACATAAAATATAAGTGTATAAAACAAGCAGCGCTGGAATCGATTAACTCAACACTGTACATCAACTTGACTGGCCTGAAAATATAGTTTTCTATTTCCTAACTCTAATTATAACGGTCAGTGTGTCTGGGTCAAGTGTGAATTGTAACATGTAACAAACAAAAGTTTTCCTAAAGGAGTAAGGACTTTTCATGTTCATTATGTTAAACTGTGCTCCTACTCTTTATCAAGTATATTTTTGAGCCTATAATTTACTTTTTTGCCAACAACTTCATACAACATCATCGTGTTACAAAACACAAATTTGTTTAATCCTTTTCACTGGAAGGCAAATGTAGTCTACACAAAGACCTAATTTCAATATATTTAATGTTAAATATAAAATGTCATAAATACAGGCTACTTTAATGACTGCACTACACCCTAAATAAATATTAAATAGAAAGTAACTCGTACTTAAGCCAGATGCTTTTGTATGTTGTTTCTCAAATGGTAATTTTGACCTTTACGTCTCATTCATGTCATTTTGTTATGAGAATAAACTGCTTTTACTTGAGTATAGATATTCAGTACTCTACCCGCCACTGATCTGGATTACAGTCTTTAGCAGACAGTGTCAGTGTCTGATAACAAACACTGCAGAACTTCAGTGTAAAAAATGTAGTTAATACAGCTGTTGCTGGATTGCTCAATGTGAGAGATACTGCGGCTTCATTTTACATGTGTTTGCGTTTCATTTATCTATTTAGCAGTATCTAATATGGCAATTTGATCTATCTTGTGGTATAGTGAAGATTTAACTCCAGTTTAATTCAGTCTGACTGAACTGACTCTGTCTGATGTTTCTTAAAGTGACTGTGGGGAAACAGAGCAGTATTTGACCTCGCAGCCCTGCTTTTAAAGTCGAGGCATTCGTCTCTTGATGCTGCTTTTTCCGCAGGAAGTCAGGGTCATTTCTCTTCCTGTCCCCAGCAACATGCAGCATAAAGGAAGGCAGGCTTGGCGGAGAGGGGTGGGGGTTGTCAGGCCAGTAAATAATCCACTTTACTCTCTACGTGCTAATAAAAATGCTAATGCACACCGAAGGGGAGATGCGATTGTTTGACGAGGCAACGGCAGAATGAACGCAGACGGAGGAAAGGAAGCCTTTTCTTTTTTTTTCTTCCTCTTGCTTTTTCCCTCCCTCACTGTGTTTGAGGTGATGGGACAGATACGCTGAAAGTAGAAGGTCTTATCAAGCTGCGCAGACATGATGCTGAGCGCTAGTGATTCATTATAGGTGACAGCCACTGGATCTATCTATGCACAGCTACTGCAGAGAGGGCTCTCCTATAGGCAGCGGGATATAAAGAGCGAGCTGCAGCGCCACTAGCTTACAAATATCAAAGTGAATATCAACAGCGTTGCACTCTGCACAAACTGGAGACATCTTCTGATTTGGTGTAGCTACACACTAACAATGCATCTGAACGCATGTATTCAAAGAGATGCTATCTGGTAACAGCAGCTCATTTGTTTTATGGCTCCCCTTGCACTGGGGTTTGTATCTGTAATAAAGGGGGAGGGTAGCAGTGGTGATGGGACATCGGAGATGCAGTATGAATCTTTCTGAGATTGGATTTTCAGGGTTCAAACTCAGGTCAGACCTTTAAACCTCCACTTGCGTGAAGATTGCAGGTCTTTTATGTAAATTAGAGGCGGTTAGTTAAAAGCATTGGAGCGCAGGGACGATAGCTGTGTTTAACTGTTTGGCCTCATGCAAGTAACACACTAACAACCTGATTCTTCTGACCACCAGCAGAATAAAACAGTTTTAAACCTCCTATCAACCTAAAATGGATCGGCCCTTTATTGTTACATTATTTACATCTTTACTTAAAAGTTCCGACAGAGGGAACATCCCCCAGAATGTGTTCAGGCGCAGCACTGCTTTGTGGTCACCCAAAGTGCTGAGAAGATGCTTCAGATCTTGTAAAGCACAAGTGGAAAGTGAGTCATCATGCAGGCTGAATGACAAAGACTGTAAAACGTGGGTGGATGCATTTCTGCTTATTAGATCAGTTTTCCCTAAGTTATTGACAAGACTTAGATATAATTTACAGACATGATAGCAGCTCTGTCAGCCTGTGCTTTGGCACAACAGTGCATTGAGCTAAATGCTAATGTCAGCATGCTAACCTGCTTATAATGGCAATGTTATATTGATGGTTACTGGGTAATGTTTACCATGTTTAGCATCTTTGTTTAGCATCTTGGCATGCAAACATTAACTAATTAGCACAAAATGGCAACCCCTGGGGATGAAAAATTAAGTCAATGTGAAAGTGCAAAAAACTGCAGTTCCTTGAATGGCCACTTAAGGCTGGCTATGAAGTCAGTAACCATTACATTTGTTGAGATTTTTCACAGGCTACGAGAAAAGTTTAGCCTGCTGGTGGCGCTAGATTAGTCCAGGGTGCCAAAGTCAGTAGGACATCCTTTGGGGACCACAAACTTCGCCCTGCTGATATCGAGCCACTCTGAATGTCTTTGTCACTTTTAGCGAAGTTCTAAGTTATCTGTCTTTGCTGCATACTTCCTCAGTACAAAGTAGTTAAAAAGAAATCTGTCAATGAAGTATTAAGTCTGGAATATCCAGAGTGACTAAAGGAACTGTTTCTAAAAAGACAGACAATCATTAAACATTTTAACCGTGGTTAACATCGTGGTTCAACTCCACGACACAGTCAATCTAAGCAAAGTTGTACTGAGCCCACCTGAACTGAAGTGCTAATCTTTTTCTTAAGCAAGAGCTCCCAGCAGAGAGTGTCTGTGCTCTTTTTAACGGTACGCCGTGCAGCTTCTCTCTGCATCCACAGGGATTATTTCAGCTAACTCTTAAGTTGTCTCCATCAGTCTCCATGCACGCTGCTTTTTCATTCTATAGTAATTAGCTCTTATGTGCGAGTGTAATTCTCTCTTGACTCCTTTTTTTTTCCTCTCCACACCGCCGTGCAGTGTCCAGGCATGGATGAGAGGAGAGCGCAGGCAGGCAGACAGGCAGCACTCAGTAGAACGAAGCGCTAATTTCCTCAGCGGGAACATTCAGGACATTATGTTAAAGCTTCAGGATTTCAACAGATGAGGGGATTCCCAGAAGGCCGTGTGTGATTGACAGGTGGGTTTCAGCAGGGAGTGAGAGCAGAGGAGGGGGAGGCAGGGAGGAGACTCCCAGGAGCAGAACAGATTCCTTGGGCATTAATTACATCAACACTTGCTGATTTGTGTTCGTAATGGTAGAGTTGAC
Source organism: Lutjanus campechanus (assembly GCA_027495735.1). Classification (NCBI taxonomy): domain Eukaryota; kingdom Metazoa; phylum Chordata; class Actinopteri; order Lutjaniformes; family Lutjanidae; genus Lutjanus; species Lutjanus campechanus. Next base: position 233,207 of record JAJHUR010138948.1, read on the forward strand.
TCCAAATATTCAGACTTCTGTCTCATACGGTACACTACTAGAATAAATTATAACATATTCAAACCAAAAAGTCACCTGATTCAGCCACACAGACACATAAGAGCTCCATCCAGGTTAGATATGTTCAACTATCAAAGAGGAATTATTAATTCTTCACTTAAATCAGCAGATTGAAGTAAGTTCAGGATCTGTCACGAGTTTTGTTTTCAGCTGCAGCACGAAGACTAGAAAAAAGCCCTCCTCTGATTGGGATGGAATGGAAACATTACTGATCATTTTTTGAAGATAATTTCTAAAAAAGATTTGTTAGCAATTGAGAGAAAAAATACACACTTAAGGGGCAACAGAAATCATCCAGCAGATTTTATGTAAGTATTACTCATAGCTGGAGGAACTATAGTGATTTTTTATGTAATCAAATCAATAGTAGCTGGCAAAGCATAATTATATTTAAAACACTTTAAAGTGGGACTAATTTTTAACTGCTCAACTCTGCACTGTCTATGGAAACAAAACATGTCCAAGTTGTAACATTCGAGTTTCTTTCATGCTGCATGAATGCTACACGGTTTCATTTCCAGCTGCATCACATGCAGAATAGAAAGAACAACTATGTCCTCATGTTATTTCGACTTGTTCATGCATTATTCAAAGGCCTTTCTCAGACTGCCAGTCCAAATCCATTTTTTGGCATAGAAAGTCGGGACAACAAAAAAACTACATGAACACAATTTTTGCAAATCGTGTCCAAGCCATGTTTGGCTTCCAATCAGCTTTCTGCTTTCAGTCAACCCATGCAGACAGATTAGTGATGGTGATGACACACAAATCAGATCTGATCACTTGCAAATAACAGTGTGGACAGTGTCTTACAGACCCTGATACCCCAAATACAATCGAAATCTAATTTTATTCTCATTCATTTAGTATACTAACACATTAAACTGAGGTGGCTGACGTCTCATACGCAGCATTAGAGCCAATGTTTGGTTTGTCCGTTCTGGGCTACTGTAGAAACATGGCACTACAACATGGCGGCCTCCATTGGGGAGGATCCACGCCCTCCGTAGATATTCCTTTTCTGCCATATTCTGCCAATAGATCCTCCTAAATCTTAAACCCATCAGTCAATTAGTCTCCAGGGTGCAAAATTTACTTTTTTTGTCCACCAGCTAAATGTCTAGTGAATGTTCAGATTTTAGGCTCGCAATAGATTACTTTTTTTTGTCTAGAGAGTGAAAATTCTACCAGGCAGCTGCATATTTTACCAGCACAACGGCTGGTGCTAATTTCATGCCCTAAAGACTTCAGATATTCCTTACAAATTTTAATGCATCATCAGCACACTGGCAGAGACCTTACAAAGTGTGTTCTGCTTCTTGTTCATGTCACCGACTCTGATCAATACTCCACACTAAACACACAACGACTCAATCAGGTTTCACGGTGAATCCACACTGAGTTGTGACTTCTCTGCCTGGACAGTGAATGAGTGAATAGATCCTGTGACGGTGCTTTGTTGTGGGGGAGAAAGAGACGGGGACAGGCAATGAAGAGATGGTGTTGTCCCTGGATTTTTTAATTAGCTAACCTCAGACTGCAGTGGAGCCCATTCATTGTGTTGATTAACTTCAGCTGTCGATGGTGTTTGTGATCGTACAGGTAAAGTAACCGTGCCACACAAAGGAAAAGAGATCAGTTACACAAAGCTCCTCAAACAGACACTCATGCACTGTCCTCACTGTGTGCTGCACCTGCACCACCGAATTTTACAGAACATCCTCAAAATGGTAACTGTGGTGCAGGAAAACACCCGCAGACAAATTAAAGCCATATGTGGTGTAAGAGAAAAGAGAGGGGAGGGCTCTGGTAGGAAGTGTACGAATGCAGCGCTCCCCCCCCGTCTCCCCCTCTCTTTCTCTGGGGAGGTACGTGAGCCAGTCTACCATGGCTAAACTGCAGTGAAGCACAATGCTGCAGAGATTAACTCCAGCCCGTATCTTCAGATCGCCTGCATGGCTATGAGACACAGAGAGAGTGTAAGAGAGGGATTACAGCAGGAGGGTAACAGAGAGGACAGATGAGAGCAGGGAGAAAGAAAAAAAAAAAACTGGAACATCCCAGATCTGGATAGCATCTCACCTTTTGTATTATATGAAAGGGAAACGCCAGTTTGAGGAAAAGGTGCAGTAGTGCAGTGTTCGGAGTGGATTATGGAGAGAAATGCTGGTAATGCATGCTAATGAATGACTCAGTGAGATATTTTAAAGGAAATTTAGGGGGGAAAAAATCAGTAAAAATGTTAACATAAAGGTATCATATTGCAGCATTTTGTTCTTTTTTAAAATATCAGGTTGGGCACTTTGGAAGATTTTCTTTTTATTTTGTGCCATACATTGTATTGTATAGCTTACACTTTATACTGAAGCAATGCTTAATCAACCAGCGAATCAGGTTTGGTAGCTATTATGTTTGTTTAATTTGCATGGCAGGAATTATACCAGAGCCAAATGGCCTTTGCTGTGGATGCCCCGGATTGCAGCCATAACGCCCCTTCTACCCCACATCCAGCCAATTAGGCATGCCCTGTTTTGAACTGGTCTTGGTGAACTGACCAGGGGCCCTTGAAAGAAATTTGCAGATTTCCTCATTTAAAAGAACACAGCTATTAAACAAACTCACATTTCCCAGTGCCTCAGTCATCAAGCCGGACATAAACAGCAGCATGAGATTTCTCCCACTCTCGCAAATATACAGTATGTGTGACTTAAAAATCAACAGCTAACCTGCTAGCTAACCTTAGCTAACAGTTAACATTATGTGACAAGCACAAGCAGTTAAACCCTCCACTACGGCTGCACATTGTTAGCTAACTACTAACGTACATACAGAGTTTATAACGTGCTGTTTTATCTGACAGGTTGCTACTTTAGCAGCCAGCATCAAACGGGAAGCAGCAAACCAGGTAGTTACTTTGGTAACGGCTGTAAAAAGTTTACAAATACCATCACACACACACAACAGATGGCAAATTCACAGAGTTATGAGTCATTGTTTAATTTGGCATATATCTGATCCACCAAAAAGCACATATTTTAGTGGGAAATCTCTGAGACATTTCACCTTGTTCCCACAGTCTTCTCGCAGCGAACCACCACAGGCTTTTTAGGAGTTGAGGTGACAAAATCCAAAATGTTAAGTTTGTACCAAAATACAGTTTGTTTTAATGGATTTTATTTCTCAAGATGTTTTGTCACCACTACAGAGACACTAGGTAGCTGCCAGAAGGTTGTCTGATGTTGACTGTGGTTATTTATTTGTTTGATTAATGCTTTACAGTCTGATTATGTGTGTTTGTATTGATTACTGACTGTGGCTGATCAGGCTAATTATCAGCCAATTGTTCCAATACTGATTTGTCTTTATAAAATGTAATGGCCCTGGCTTTTGTGACCCAATAAATTTGTATTTATCAAGTCTTGCCCAGGTCGGAACTTGTGATATGTTGCTTTTAAAGTCAGAATTAGGAGAAAAATGACAGGATTTCCCAATTCACATGTGCAAAAGTATGATTGGATTTAAATAGTTTATGGATAATGGTGATAAATGAAGACATTATGGATGACTTTGGGAATATTACATAAATCCATAGCCACCTCTCATGTTTATTATTAAAAAGTAAGTTCCCTGTTTGCATTTTTCTTGAATATAATTAAGAATAATTCATGTGAATGTTGTTGTTTCTTGAGGGAATATAAAATATGCACTCATTTCCCAAATAATTTCATATTAAAGGAAGATTTAGTCCGGATTTGGCCCTTACTGGCTCTGTCATCATTCCTCTCAGTACTGAGACAGCTTTGCTGCATCTGAGCCCCTTCGGTGCTTCAAAAGAAGTTTTGACTCTGATGAGGATACAGTACCTTTAAACATCAGTCTGCTTGAACTTCTGAAGACTACAAATTAATGTGCTCCCTTTTGAAGTTTGCTGTCGTAACTAGTTATGGCAAAAAAAAAAAGAAAGAATAAATCGTTCTGACTATTTTTTATTCGCAGGTTTTAAGATTAGTTTATGTACCAGAATCAGACGTCTCAGTGCTCATTAACCTGTGGATAATATTCCTGGCTGCCTGCTGAGTTTGGTTGATAGCTAAGACTACTTGTGTCAGGTGTTATAACTGCTTTGTACATCGATTTAAATACTTGAATCGTGCTTTTGATGCTGTAATGATATGAAACACATGTTTTTTGTTTGTTTCCTGGAAACATATTGCTCATTATCAGAGTAAGTTAAAACACTTCAAAAAGTCCCCTAAAACCTAGGGCCCAAAAATACTCTTCCTACAGTTTTTAGTTGACCTCTGGTCCTGTCCATGGTGCTGAATCAGCACGGGTATTGCCCTTAATGACCAACAGTCTTTTTGTTCTCTTGGCTTTTCTGACAAAATCAAACGTTCAGTTTTAGTTATTAAGGACAAAAAACAGTGGGGTGCTCACATCCAAAAGGCTTTCACAGATGCTGGATCAAAAAAGCAAACTGAAGGCAAAAATCAGACAAAAAATCCTCACACTGTACCGATGATTCCCAGCAATGTTAATACACAGAAAAAAGTTGAGGAAGCTCAAAATTTCAAGGCAACAAGATAGTCAAATTCAAATTCTTAAGTTTTGAAAAAGTTTGACCAACTACTGATCTTTTGTTGAGATAATTTACTTTTCTTCTTTAGATAAACTTAAAGCTTTGAATTTTAGAAACTCAGAACGTTGTATTTAAAAAAAACATGAGTAAACTGATTGAAATGAAACTAACTACTAAAATTTTAATACTTTCAATTAAAACTATTTTTCAGGCACCACAAAAAGATAAATCAGGTTCGCAGCTCACTGTGACCAATTCTTGCATATTTTTTTAGTTTCTAAAACTCATAGATTCAAGTTTATCTAAAGGAGAGAAGCTAATTATCTCAACTAAAGATTATAGGTCAGCAAACATTTTAAAGAGAGTTTGGAGATTCTAAAATCTATTGCAGTTCGTTGTCTTTAAATTTTCAGTCATCTCAACAATTGTTTTTTACAGTGATCTAACAGAGATCTTTGTTAGTCATTGTCAAAAAGAAAGCCTGACAAAGGCTGACGAAGATCTCTGTTCGATCAAAATGTTGCTACATTAACGTTGTTACATTACTACATTACAGTGTGCTGATCTTTTGTCTGATATTACTTGACATTAGTGTTAGGGTCATGGTTATTTTTTGAGCAATGGATCTTCAAAGCTATGGAACATTTTTCAGACTATCAGGGTTTTCCAGTTAATGAGCTGCTGAAGCAATGGCATCGCATCCTGTCCTTTTGTCATGCCCTACCACCTTGTAGCCTGAAAAAAGTGCCATGCTCAACATTTGAAAACCTAAAAAACTCCAAAGTTGGATATATTTAGATGTCCAGGCCAGTTTATAAAGAGCCAACATAGAATAACACTCTCACTTCCCAGCAGGAGTCCTGACCTAAGACTGACTCAGCTGCACCTGGCTGGAAAACCCCTTCCTGCCTAATCAATATCTATTTTTGTATAAGTGGTTTATGTAACATACAGAACACGATCCAGCCAGAGCAGACCTCATCCACCAGTCTGGTACTGTAGATACTCTGCTGCTGCAGAGTCACGATGGCTGTTATAACGTTTCTTTATGACATTAACTGGTTGTGTTCTTATGCACATTTACTGTACTTCAATTATTTGCAATAAAGAATCATTTAATGTGAATTATGCATGCATTAATGCACAAAATATTAGGTAATGAGCTAAAAATTGTGACTGTACTGGAGGATCTCTGTAGCATTTCCCTCTAATTCATTATTTCTCTCACTTAAGTCTCCAGCCAGATGTCCACTGAGGAGGCTCTTGTTGATCTCTTGAAGAGTCAGTGACCTTCACGGAAAAACTGTGGTAAAAACACCAATCTGTTCTATTGTGTAAATTTTTTTTCCCTCCAAGCACATCCACAAGTGAGTATATACACACATCCTTTATTTATGCGGTGTGTGAGTGAGATGGTAAAATGACTCATTCTTTCTATTCTCTCCCTCCTGTCTCCCACTGAGCGATGAGTCAGAAAACAGGTGAAATCTGGGTGAATAATAAACTATCCTGCTCCCAATAAAACAAACAAGGTGAGCAGTCTCCTTTCTAGTTATGAAACCACCATCATATTTTTTTTGTTTTTTTTCTTTTAATCGTCACATTGGAAGTGAGTAACGCTTTATTTTAACACTTATCATGAGCACAGTAGAAAAAGGACAGTGCTACGCTGCTATTTTTTGACAAATAATGAAGCCAAATCGCACACATTCAAACATACAGACACATTAGTGGCACACAAACACAACTTTTCCCTAGTGTGGGAGAGATCCACCTCCTACTCATGGATCCAAATACCTGGTGCCATGACAACCCGCTGGCAAGCTCCTAAAGCAATGAGATTACAGTTGAAAGTGTCACCCACCACCACTACTCTCCATGCAAGCCCTGCATGTCATCAACAACACTCGTCATTAGCGGGTTGCTGCTAGCAGGAAAACTAATTACGTCAACACCCAAATATTCTATCAATTTCCAAAGCCTTCAGAGTCGGTTTCAGTCTGAATTCTTTGCTTCGGGAAAGCAAGCAAGCGAGCAAATAAATTTCAGATGGCTCCCTGCATCTAAAAGTCAGGATTTCTCACTGTCACCCGTCAGGTTCTCGACTGTGTGACAGTCACACTTTTCTTCGAAATGAGTCTGAATCTCAGACAGTTCACACTCAGATTCAGAACGTGTCTGGTGAAGTGAACTGCTTTAAGCTTTCACTCAAAATCAGCTGTAACCTGCTTCCTCTTTCCATCACTGAACACAGGCATTGCTGTTTTCCATCACGTTGTGTTTGGTTGTCACGTTAAGGACTCTGTGATCCAATTAAACTGTGTTTGTACTATAAATATGAGGCTTTCAGGTCAGATGCTCTCTTACTTGATTTTAAATCTTATTATTTCTCTGCAGCATTAAATATAACTGAATAAACAATCAAAGCTAGTTTTGTCATTTTGCACATATTAACATGAATTTAGCTCAAAGTACTCGACATACACAGTAACAGTTAGGCTACAAGAATTTTCAAGTCCTTTGGTCATATTTTTAAAAAATACATAGAATTTTGGACATTTCCTCTCTCTTTGTTAAAACTATCTTAAAAATTTTATCATCTATTGGCGCCGATCTCGCGAGACTTCCGCATGTGCGTCCATTAAGATATATCGAAGTCTCGCGAGATCGACGCCATGTTTACATCCTACCGGCTACATGCTACAGTTGACATTTCTGCTAAAAACATGGCGTAAATGGCGTCTTTTGCGGTTAATTTTTAATGTCGCTGCTCGCGGACACTTGGATTACACCACACAAGCACGATGGAGACATTTTGTGTTTGTTTTGTGTGCTATTTTTAATGTTTTATCCGTGGTCACCGTTCACTGCCATTGTACTGGATGAGGCTGCTACCCTGTTTCTCCTAAAACTCCAGGATTGTTTTGTGAACTGAAGATCTTCACCCATCATCACATCGGCATAGTGGTGAGTACACACTGAATGACTTATTCTCACAAAGTGGAGTATCACTTTAAATTGGGGCCCTGACAGGTACTCTTGTGCATTGCCTCTGCAGTAGGACTGAGAATAGATCTTACTTCCTTGACTCTGTTTGTCACTTTTTGTCATTCTTCATGATAGTTCTTATCATTACGGATGTTATATATAATTTAATTTTTTCAATATTTGCACCAGGGTTGCAAATAGGGATTTTAAAGAGTAACAACAGCGGGCTGAAAAGTAGTGTTTCACTACCATCTCTGGAAGGACGGGAGAGGACGGGGGAGGATGGAAGGCTTTCGTCAATGGCCTGTGTTCCTTAGGGAATATGAAGGCTTGAGCTACACATCTGACTCCCTGACTGACGGGTGAAGTATCATTACCAACAGGTGAGACACAGTGGTGTGTGTAATGTATCTGTGTGAGAAGAGAAACGACTCAGAAAAGTGCAGATACTTAATAACTTCATGCACTTTAATGCAGATCCTTACCAAGCCATCCAGCACCAGAGTTGGGGACGCACATGTCTGTCTCAGCACTGGGCAAGACAAAGCCCACCACGAACACCTCCACGCCATCTGACATGAGCGCCAGCCCGAGCACAAAGAACAGCTGCCACTGGAATCTCCCGTGGCCACACTCCTGCATGATCAGCTCGTACTGCTGGGCCAGCTCTTCCTCGTCTGCCTGTCTCTCATTTTCCAGCTCCTTGCGGCTCTTTAGGCTGTCAGAAACCGGCTGGCCCAGAGCCACCTGACCGTCCCGCAGCTTCCCATCGTTGTAGGCAGGCACGCCTTGGTACTCCCCCTCGTAGATCTCATCTTCGTCGTCGTGGCCCTCTGTGGCGTCACTAGAGGCCCCGTCCTCATCGTTGGCTGCATTGTCAGCATAGTGACCGTCTTGCTGAGTGTAAGTGTTGTAGTTGTTCTCTTCTTCGTCCTCGTTCTGGAAGCGGTTGTAGCTGCGATGAGCTGAGTATTCATCTGAGGCACGATCAACAGCTTTGCTCAAGTTTTTGGAAGCTTGCCTCTTGGCTTCTTTAGCGATGTCCTTGGCACCTTTAACCAAGGAAGTCCTGTGGTTCTGTGTTTCATCCATCTTGGCACGAGGTCAGCTGGCACTAAAAAGTCTTTTAATTCAACTCTGAAGCTTTTACTCCACCAGGTGCTACAAATGTACTCTACCTATTCTTTCTTTCTTCCTGGTCTTCTATTCCCAGACAGAGCAAGACTTAAGGCAGTTTATTAGCGCTGAAAAGTCAGTCAGCTGCCAGGAAACTAATGATTAAGTAATGATGTCTAATTCCATTGGATGGGAGCGACCAGACAGTGCTGAAATGGAGACAGTTGATCTCAAATTGGAAAGATCCTCCGTCTGTCAGAGCTCAGCAGAAGCAGAAGGGAACATCAGCCTGTGGGGACAGAAAGAGAAAAGCAGGTTGAGCTTGATTAAAAGCTGTCAGTCACAAATACTTGACTGCAGGATTTCTTGGCACCCCGCAAATAACTTCAAAAGAACATTTCGACACTGTCACTGCCAAATTTCCACTGATGCTGATACAAACTGTAATCTTGGAAATGCTTTACTACGAAAGAAATATCAAAAGAACATTGCTCATTGAGAACAAACCGTGCAATGCCACTGAGTATGTTCAAACTGAAAATGATTCAATGATTTTGGTTTTTGATATTTTAATTGTAATAAGAAAAATTCTCTGCATCTTATGAGAACCACATTTTTTTCCCCATTATATCCAACAAAAAGTAACAGCCCTGTTTTTGTAAAGAAACTAAAAATATACAGAAATAAACAAAAAACAATGAGCTGAGAAAAACCTGCTGATGTAAACAAGTGTAGACAAAATATACCTGAATAAACACATCTTTGACACACTGTCAACAAAACAGACTTTTTAGAAGCAGAGACTGTGGGTGAGCGATCGCACCAAAAAATCATAGCACAAAGGGGCTAGAGAGAGAGAAGGGTTGACTCGCAGCAAACGGGCTGCAGGCAGGAATCGAACCGGCCCTGACGCAGTTGCGTTGTTTACAACACTTCACTTAAGGAAGAGCCACATATCATCCAATCAGCATAGCCATGTTGACTATATCACTTTATTGGACTGCTAGTCAATGAGGTTATGTAAACATTGGAAACAGAAGTAAGCGGACATTAAATACCACAGTCTCTACAATTCACCTGAAAAGTAGACTATGGAAGCCTTAGATCACGATCAAAAATAATCAGATTGCCAATCCCGAGGAGACCAAATTTTCCAGAAATTTAAAAGTGGAACCAGAACCTCGTCATGGGCCAAAGTTTTTCAAGCACTCCACTTGCGGTCTGGCCAAACCGCCTTGTCTTGTTTTGAATTATACAGAGAAAAACAGCTACAACAAGTCAATGATCCAATTAGATTGAAAATACGTCCAAACAAATGTGACTGATTTTCAAAACATTCTGTACTGTGGGCTAATGTGATAAATCTCTTAGCTGTCCGCCAAGCTCGCAAACTATGAACTGTAATCCAAGAATCAAGAATTCCATCTAATTACTACTTGTATCGCCAAAGTATTTCTGGAGTATCTCCAGGACTCTCCAGGCACACAAACTGTGAACTGAATCCTCCAGTGTAGAGCCGTGCACGGGGCTATTCTTTATCCTGCAACGTGTGTGTTACAAATTGCCTCCTCCCACTAGTTTAAACCACCCACGACTGCAAGATTTGTGTCCAGCAGGACCCACGAGATCCCAGTCCAATTCAGTCCTCCATACTTGTCAGTAACAATGTAGCAAATTTACATTGTCCTCCTCTGCATTTAAACAAAACACTTTGATTTGATTATTGTCCATCATATGACTAAATAATTCTCCTGTTTGGTCATTATGCGGCACCGTGTGTTGTATGAATATCTATGGCAACACCAATGAATGTGCTGGGGTTCAGTCCAGTTCATAGTCATGTGAAAGAACTTGCTTTTAAATGTCTGATCTTTTCACATGGTGTTTTTTTCGAAAAAAAAACAATTTCAATACAGTGTGAACACTGACTCACACATAAAGGAAGTAATTTCTAGAAATTTCATCCCACAGTTAATTTTTTTGACACGAGTCAGTTAGACAACAAAGCAGTTTGTCGTCACTATCGTACTCATTCATAAGACCACATTCAGGAGCTTCACATCACTGCTGACCCCTCAGGTCCTGTAACATCTCTGCATTGTGCAGGAAGAGAAAACAGCAGCCTGACAAAAAAAAAAAGTCATGGTGACCCCCTCAACCTCCACATTACTGCTCTGGACTCCGTGGTCTCTGACTGCAGTGGCTTGCAAAAGGTGATAAAATGCATCAGTGCATCTCTGGCTCCTCTCTCATCCATACAGAACGTTTGCTGCAAAGCAGAAAGTTTACAATATCATCAGTGACCCTCAGCATCAGACAGAAGACATTTCATCCAAGTCCTAAATTCAGGATCAATTTTACAGTCAGATCACATTATGAACAAGACTCCCACAAACTCACCACCACCAAATGCAAAGTGTACAGTACAGTATTATTAGAGGTTTTACTTAGAAATCTGAAAATGCCTCAAGGAATAGTTCAACATTTTGGTTAATACACTAGCTGGCTTTCTTGCCAAGAGTGAGATGAGGAGATTACAACTACTCTTCTGTCAGTGTTACAGCTGCTATGATAAATCTTTTTGGTGGTTGGAATAATGGTTCACATGACTACTTGTTAAAGGAGTCACTCGTCATGAGTCGTGACAAACCCAGAGAATTTGTCACCAGACGCTATAGTTCCCCTCAGCTCTGATGCTGCTTTACACTGTCTTTTAAATTTACTGTTTTGGTTCAAACGCCAGTCTAATTAACATAACACATAAAAATTAACACAGTTAGCAACTGCTTGCTGAACATAGTGGAGTGATTAGGAGCTAAAGAGCCACATATTTCTGTCAGGAGTTGGTGGAGACCAAAAACAGAGCTAAAGGGAGAATGAATATTGGAATTTGGCACTTCACCTGAAACAAAATTAATGCTAATATTTCTGCTGCTGAATTTAGCCAGTTGTTTGCTATAAAGTTTCCTCATATCAACTTAATAATGTGTCAATGTTTACAGGTTGTTCCTGTTGCTACCAAGTGGCCAAGAAAACAGTTATTGCAGGTCTAATGTATGTTGCTAAAGCCAGGAGACAGTTAGCGTAGCATAAAGAGTAGAAGCAGCAAGAACACCCAGCTCAGTTACAAGTCATAGGCTAGGATGCTTGCAGCTCTTTCTGACAAAACCTGTCAACACGCTAACAGTTAGCCTTCATGCAGAAGATAAAGTCTCTTTTAAAGAGCTCCAGGAGGCGTACTCTATCCTAATGAAAAGACATATGATGCATGGATAAGTGCATACATGTGTGCATATGCGTGAACATATGTTAGCCTAGATTGAAGGGTCCCAGTTTGGGGGGTTGGAAATATGGCGACCTTAACCCTATATCCTATTGTTTGATCTGTAAAGAAATTGTATCTGGTATGACACAAAGACTTTTCAGATTCGGTGCATACTTGTGTCGAGTCAAGCAGAAGTGAATTAAACTGAATGAATATTATTCATACCCAACATTATTTATTCATTTGTTTTATGCATTCAGAGACATTTGACATTCTTGGAAGTTTGGCTTTTGTGACCATGTTTTCTGTCAGAGCTTATTAATTTCATGGGTCATGTTTTTAGGCTGGGAGTACATGTCAGCATGTATGACTGACTCCCCTTGGGGCTCCCTCTACTGTGACACTGGCTTGGCCTCTCAGAGGACCTGTCAACACATCAGGCCTGAGCCGTCTGTCTGCCACACTGCAGCCAGCACTCACCAGGCCCAAAGACCGCTGCAGGAGAAACAGCATCAAGCTCTGGGCCCTCAAATTACAGTCCAAAGCCCTTTAGCTGCACTGTTATTGACAAGGCAATCACAAGGTACACACAGAACAAATACAAATTTACTGCACATGCAAAACACACGTGAAGTAGCATTTTCATTTGACCTGCAAACACTGATCTAATATGTTCCTCTTCTTTATTTATTGTCTAGGATTAACATAGTTTACAATAGCTGGAATAAATCTGCATCGCTAACTCAAATAAACAATAATATTTTTTGGGGTCCCTCCTTTATTTTACTACTTCACTTAACACAATATAAAAGTAGAACAATAAAGGCAACAAATGATGCTTTCTGTTTATTATTTAATGCATCTTGTTAACTTGGAGCCAACTCAGCTGTTGATCTGATGAAGAACAGCAGTCAGTGGCATCTGCTAATCAAAAAATACTAACACAAATGCCAGGGAATCTGCAGGAGTGATAATATTATCTGTGAAATGATTCATATACAGATGACTGTCATCTCCAGCACAGCCATGTATGGTTTCAGAGGAAATATCTCAACATTCAGTGGTATACTTTATCAATGTCAGTAGTGGTACGATGTTACGAAGCAGCCATATAGTGTTGTGATATGATTGTGTCTATCAGCAAGTAAGTGGAAAAAAATCCATCTCCTCTACATTAGGTGTAACATGCTACTCTATTTGTATCTGCAGTCCCTGGAGTGGAAAGCATGCACTAAGGTGTTGAGACTGGGCTAAGTGCCCAAATAGACCATGGCAGGTTGATGTATGGTGTTTCAGCTCACCTTTGCCCTGCTGGATTAGATAAAACATCAGTTTGGATCTGTCATTTGAACGTAAGCGCCGGGGCTCCACAGCGACGTAAAGCAGCCCAAAGAGATTTTGGTGCAATGCAGCAATGAAATGAAGTAAGAAATGTGTTCTAACTAACTTTGTACACGGCCGGATGATGAGACACTGACTGCCGCTGGCCATGGATGCATCTAAACACCAGACCAACAAGAAAAATCTCACCATCCTATGGCTTCAGGATAATAAATAAAAAGATGTGTCGTTATCGGATTTTCACTGCAGCATTTCCTACAATGAAGGTTTAGTTGAAGCACGAAGGCAAGTTTAACAAGTTTTTTAACAGTATTTTGGTTAAAAAAAAGAGTGCTGCAAGAGGGCTCAGACATTTACATCTAACTTGGATTCATCCCTACTGAAAGGGCAGTCAGTGCTCAATATATGACACTGTCCTTACTGGAAAAAAAACAGTATTTGTCAATATGACTTTAGAAAACATGGATGTTTGCCTTCTTGCTGACAGTTAGATGAAAAGATCAATAGCACTCACATATTGAAGGGAAACTTTGGCACTTTCTATGTGGATGTCAACATAAGTGTGAGTGTCAAAAGCTTACGAGCAATGCATTCTGGCACATGTAGGCACTGCCGGCACAGCCCTACACAGAACTCTGTCTTCTTGGTCAATATTATGAATATTAATATTATCGTTTATTGTTTCATTTCACTTCTTTTACCAGTAACTGGACATCTACATGAAAAGTGCTGATTTTTTCCTTTAAGCTGAGCTAGCTGGGAGGCAAGTGTAATTTAAGTTGAAGTGTAGTGTAGTTTATAAATAATACTTCTTATAATACTAATAGTACTGGCCAGAAACACAACTTTAAAGTTGTTTCTGGCATTGTGGTTTTAAGGAAAACATAACCATACATCTGGCAGATTTCCATGAAGCTCATATGAAGCCACTAGCCATGTTCCCATCCAAATATATCACAAATTTATCAGACTTTAGAATTAATCAGCAAAAGAAAATGTGTATGAATGCTTGTTTCCATCAACTACCATTATGTTTTTTCAAATTTTGCGATATCCAGCAACCTTTTTTAATGAGACACTTCAAAATGCATATAAAATATGTAGAAAGAAATAACTATTGACAAACTACATGTTACACATAAACATGTTTATGTTATGTTTCACATAAACAGACATGTTTTCTGAGTACCGAAGCACAGTCCTCCTTGCAAACTTCCTCCAAACTCATTTCCAGAAGTGACGAAGCTCCTCCAACTGAGTGCTTGACGTCTGAGACTAAAGGTCGAACTCTGTGATAAACCTCATGATCTGCTCTGAGAGTTTCTGCACCAAATGATCAAGAAGAAAATAGCCAATCAGCCCGCTGCACTGCAACACTGAGAGAACTTTTTTATAATAGAAGGAAAATGAATAATGGTGCATAACAGGCGGCCAGGTCTGAGTATAATCCCTGGTCTCAATTCACCTCGTCCATGCTGATCTGTGGTTTCCCCTCTGTGACTGCCGGTCTCTTCACTTCTTCCTTCTTTCTCTTTTCCTACTCTCCCTCCCCCTCTCCATCTTCTCGTCTCTCTCATCCGAGTACGCCAAGAATTTCAAAGTCATCGTCTTGATGGCGATGCAGGACATGAAAGATATCCCTCTTCTGTTGACATTTCATTATTCATGATAGGCTAACTGTCCTTATGCAAATGGTCATTAATGCTGACATTTAGAAGTCTTTCCATCCCTTTTGAGCCACAGAGATAAGTCCAGTCCAAATGTCCAGTTTTCAAAGCAACCTATATGCCATTTTCACACATATGTACACTCTAAAACTAAAGGTGCTAACTAGAACCATCAAGGGCTCTTTCCTTTTCCACCAAATCAGCTCTGATTCTTGCACCAGTTCCGTTCAAGATCTGTCTCTTATACACATCTAGATGTGTATAAGAGACAGGATAATAAGGGATACATGGTTATACAAGACTATTCCACATTTCAACCCACAACCTTGGCCTTTCCCCCCCATAAACAGACAAGCTAATATCGTTTACGGCCGTTTTTATTTCCTTTCTGATGGCGACCCCCCTCGCCTTCTGCTGTGATTGGGGTTATTATAACAGCACCCTTATGATGTGATTTTAGCAATCAGCAAAAATTCCTGCGAGCTCTGAATCAGCAGTACACGGAGGGAGAAGAAATGATTTCCTCGCAGTCGTGCTGTCATGGCCCGCTGACGCCATCCAGCTACGTTCATTAATCACTCACGGAAACACACACACACACGCATACAGTAGATGCCTGCGCACACACACACCCACACACACACACACACACACACACACACACACACACACACACACACATATATACACTTGCAGGTGCATATTCTGGGACCCTGGAAGACATACTGCACAGGCTCAAATGGAGAAACTGTTTTCTGCAGGACATTGCTGTATTCCAAAAGACTTCGTATTGTCGAAATTGTGTTTTTTAAAGTGGTAAACAGTGATGTTAACGTGTAGGTTAGACAGATATGATCCTGTATCTGGATGCGACATACTGGTTGACAGTATGTAAATCCAAGTGGTGTGTGCTGAGCCCTACAGGCTTTCTGCGGTGCCCACAGATGGCTGCAGTGAGCGTTTGCTAATGCACATCGTGTGAATAAAACTACACGCCAA
>JAJHUR010138949.1:0-13043 GCA_027495735.1 Lutjanus campechanus
AATGTGTGCACGTTTCTCCAGTCGAGTGATTATATATCAGCTTATTCTGTCACAGTCTACATTCAACATTATTTCCATTTTCTAGATTAAAACACTGCCAAACCGCGCTGGTTTTACGAACTGTCATCTGTCCGACTTTGACATAAACATCCGGGGTTGCCTAGGTGATCAGGGCGCACACGCTGGACGAGAGAGGCTGCCGTCAGGGCCGCGGCCCCGACTAGTGGCGGGCGGCTGCATGAGGCGACAGATAACCGGCATCGTGCATGAATGAAATATTGATAAATATTTTAAACGACTAGTAATTCCGGTGCCGACTAGTTAGGGAGCGGACGTTTAATCGTATAGTCGACTAATCGCGCGCATCCCTAATTTAAACCAGAGAAAGTGGTAGCTAATTTCAATGCAGCTTTAATTTTTTTCTAGAGCTACTTTTGTTGAGAGTGGAGGCTGGCATTGCTTTTAGCACTGAATGTGGCTTTTTTTTCCATGGGTATACAAGTTATTACCTGTTGTTCTCTGAACTCCTTATGCAGGTCTGGGTTCTTGTCCTTCAAGTGTTTTGCCAAGTTGGAAGTGTTTCCACTAGGGTTGTGCCGATTGGCGATTGAAGGGATGAACAACGATCGTTTTTTTCCCTTGGCGATATTACCAGAGGTTGTGGTGAATGCGCAGTTAAAAGAGAGAGGGAGAGACAGACAGGCAGAGAGACAGAGAGAGACAGACAGACAGATAGGCAGAAAGACAGAGAGATAGAGAGACAGAGGGGGAGGGAGAGAGAGAGCGTGTGTGTGTGTGTGTGCATATGACGGTGGAGTTTACTGCAGCTATAATTAATTGATTAACAAGAACAAAGCACCATGAATTCAAACACTTCTGACCCTTAATGCAGGTAGGAGAGTAACTTGTGGCTCTACCATCTAAGACACACAACACGATGTCTGCCACCAGTTAGTTCAAAATATTAAATGATGAGTATGCAAAGTGTGCGCTGTGCTGTCTAAAGGAGGATCAAACGCACTGAACTGAGGTTCAAGGAGAACTTTGGTGCCACATTTAAATCTCAGACAAAACTCCAAGTGAAAGCCCAAATCTTCAAGAACACTGGATTCATACTTTTCCAAATGACTTCTGGGTTAAATACTGTCAGAGATGGCAGCATACGGACGGATTTACCTCCAACAGTTGGCAGTAGTGAAATGCGTCTGTCACAGAAGAAAGACGCTAAAATCTCCAGAAGAATCCAATCCAAACCTTGTGAATAAAAGGTTGTTTTTAAAAAAATAAATATATAATTCTAACTTGTGATCACTAACTTTATTAAGCCGACTGTATCTAACACCGGGACACGCACCGCGTGTCAGCCTTATGCTGGAGACGCAGCACCAGCGTCTGACCACAAACAAAATAGGTGATCCGTGTCAGCTTAATATCATGACTTTAAAAGCACTGAATTACTTGCCTTAACGAATTTTGTTAGAATAAAATATGAAGAATTGTAAAATATCATTTCTATGAGGCTGTTCAGTCAGACAGCGACAGATCACAAGTAATTAACTTGTATCAATCATCCTGGCAGTCTAGCGAAGATCAAGCTACGTACTGCTTGTTCAGTCAATATTGTGTTCATTATAATGTTGATAGTGCTGAAATGACACTTTCTGACTAAATAATTAATACCTTGATAATACACTACTCTGAGCCTTAAGGTGGAGCAGCTATTCAGTACATGATGTGCACACATTAATGTGGCAGCTGCGGAGTCGTCGTCCTCGTATAAAAAAAAGAGTACCGGTCTCATCCAAGCGCAGTATAGTACCGTTTTAAATGCCTCAGTACCCCGGTACCAATTCAGTACCGGTATACCAAACAAGTCTAGCCCATATCAAACCTACCTTTTTTAGGAAAGATCATTGAAAAGGTTGTTTTTCAGCAACTTAATGCCTTCTTGGTGCAAAACAATTTCTTTAATGTCTTTCAATCTGGATTTCGAGCACATCACAGCACTGAGACTGCACTTGTAAAAGTTTTAAATGACATTCATCTGAGCAGTGATGCCTTAAAGACTTCGGTTTTGGTATTACTGGACCTCAGTGCTGCATTCGACACAGCTGACCATAAGATACTGCTCAACAGACTGGAAAAGTGGGTGGGACTTTCTGGCACTGTCCTAAATTGGTTTAAATCTTATTTTACAAGACAGGGATTTCTTTGTGTCACTTGGCAAGTATGAATCTGTGCGAACAAAAATTACATGCAGAGTTCCCCAAGGGTCCATTCTTGGGCCTTTTCTGTTCAACATCTACATGAACCCTCTTGTTCAGATTAGGGCTGACTTTCAATAGTCGAATATTCGACAATTCGATTTGGAGAGGTCTGATTCGACTATGAACCTCGCAGTCGAATCGTTGGAAAATGTTGTTATGTAACTAGACCATACCATTCTGACTAGGCGAGGGTGCCCACGACTGCTGAGCAGAAATTGATACATAGAATGTCTTTTTTTCAATATATAAAAGCCTATTTTTGATACAAAATCTGTGTACTTTCTTGCTAAAGAGTTCAAAATTATGTGTGTAGATCTAGACTTATAGCTTCTTACGCATTAATAGCCTAAATCACCCACTGCAGTTGCATTATCCAAATGAGCGGAGGTGAGCAGCAGCACACAACGGGATTGACGGATTTATTAGGTTAGCCTACAATGGCTAGTAAAAAAACATCGAAAGTGTGGGAGTACTTTGAACATGTTAAAGATGACCCAAAGAAAGTTAGGTGCAAGTTGTGTCAGCAGCTTCTCTCTTATCATACAACGACAACCAACATGCTGTATCATTTGAAACGGGTAAGGCTTGTTAACTACCTTTACAAAAAAACAACAACAACAACAACATCAACAACAACAACGAACAAAAAAAAAAAACTGTCACTCTTTTCAATACAGGCATAAAACCCTTATATTAACATTTTATATATTACTCATTTCTGACAGTTACACCCGACATATGACGACAGTTCAGCCAGCACGTCAGCATCAGCGGCGGCTCCGAGACTAACACAAAAAAAACTTGATTTGAGACCCCCCCCCTGACAGAGAAGAGAAAAAGGGAGATTACAGATAAAATTGCGGAGTTTATTGCACTTGATATGAGGCCTGTGCGCATTGTTGAGGGTGAGGGTTTTAAAGAACTCTTGCGCACACTTGAGCCAGGCTACACTTTCCCTACAAGAGCTACAGTGATGGATGTCGTGCACACAAAATATCAAACGACGCGGTCAGAGATACACAAGGCAATACAAGACTGTGAAGCCGTCAGTTTCACAACTGATATCTGGACCTCGCTTCAGATGGAGGCTTATCTCACAGTCACATTACATTTCATCACCGAAGACTGGCGAATGGAGAGTTTTGTTTTGGAAACAAAAAAAATGGAGGACAGTCACACAGCCGATCACATCGCAAGAGAGCTGACGGAGATCATTTGCGAGTGGGACATCCCAAGTACCAAGATCGTCTCTGTGGTGCATGACAACGCAGCAAACATGGTTGCATGCACCAACCAGTTGGTCCAGCAGCCATCCTGGGGAAATATGAAAGCGGTGCGCTGCGCCGGACACACATTACAGTTATGCATAAATACCGCACTGAAGCAGGACCCAATTTGCCGCACTGTTGCTGCTGCAAGGCGCTTGGTTTCACATTTCAAAAAAAGCGCAAAGGCCACCACCGCACTTCAAGATAAGCAAAAGCAACAGAATATTCCACAGCATAAACTGGTGCAGGATGTTGTTACACGTTGGAACTCTGTCTATTTGATGCTCGATCGTTTAATAGAGCAGAAGGGGCCCGTTTCAGCCGTCCTCACCGATGATACTGTAAGCAAACGGTCCGATCGTGACCTGGAGCTGTCCACGGCACAGTGGCGCACAGCAGAGGACATTGTCGCAGTGCTGAAGCCAATGATCACTCTGACAGAGCTTCTCTCTCAAGAAAACAACGCATCACTGTCTGCCACTGTTCCAATGCTGATGAATATTAAAAAAAGACATGTGATAGTGCAGGAGGACGACAGTCGCACCACGAAGACACTCAAGTGTACGCTGGCTGAGGAGATGGACAGGCGTTGGGAACTAAAAGGACCAGGGCTGGAGAGAAGCGTATACATCAGTGCCCCCCGACCCTTGACCCCCGATTCAAGAAGCTCTCCTTTCTCTCGGACGAAGAAAGGGATGAAGCTTACTCTGTCGTAGCAGAGGCAGCGGAGAGTCTAACTGAAAGACATTGCGAGGAGGAGGAAAGTGACACAGTGACAGTGGATCCTGGGTCGACCGCCCCGAAACAGGACACTGGTGGCTATGCTGCTGGCCAGCGATGAAGATGAGGAGGAAGAGGATGACACAAGCGAGATGAAGGCGTATTTGAAGGACTTCACGAAATGCAGCGGAGGCCCCCTGGAATGGTGGCAAAAAAATGAGGACAGATATCCCAGGTTGGCAAGAGCTGCGAAAAGATTTCACAGCATCCCCTCCACGTCCACGCCAGCTGAGAGGATATTTACAAAGGCGGGTTTCATCGCAAATAAATCAAGGAGCGCACTTTTCCCGGGTAATGTAAACCAGCTGGTTTTCCTGGCACACAACTTGAGAAAAATCAGAAAACCAAAGTAGAGCACGGGCTGTTAATGTGTGTGAAGGATTTTATTTTTATTTTTTGTTTGGGACAATGACTGTAAGTGTAAACCTAAGCTGAAGGCTGCGCACAGAGCGTCTCAGTGACAATTCTCTCTATATATTTCTTGGTCTTTTTTGCTGCATGTTGTGCACTTTCTGAAGATTCTGACTTCTATTTTATTTTTATTATTATTTTATTATTAGTTTATTTTTCGTTGTTTTATGATTGTTTTTTATTCAGACAGATTTTATTGCATTTAGTATTTAAATTCTGCACTATGGTAGCAGCGCTGTTCGTTTAATTATTTAAGCCTATTTATTTTATCCCGATTCCTGTGTGAACTGTAAATTAAAGGGCCAAGAGGTTTGAGCAAAGGCAGGTTTTGGCATATTATTGTTAACCATTTTGTTCCTATTTTGTGTGAAGTTTGAAGTTCAGTTTTGTTCATGGCTTTCAATAAAGGTATTTGTTAACCCTACCAAGTTTGAGTGTTTTAACTCTTGTATATGAAACGAGAAAAAGTCACAAAGAGGGGAAAAAAAAAGGTTCGACTATTCGTCGACTACGGCAAAATCTGACAAATCAGATTCAACTATGAAAATCCTTAGTCGAAAACAGCCCTAGTTCAGATTATGGAATATCATAACATCTCCTACCATACTTATGCAAATGACACACAACTTTACATAACAGTGTCACCAGGTGACTACAGTCCTCTACATCAGCTAAATAAGTGCATTGATGAAATCAATACGTGGATGTGCCAGAATTTTCTACTACTAAACACAGACAAAACTGAGATAGTTGTTTTTGGCCCCAAAGAACAAAGAGCAAAAGTGAGTGCTCACCTTGAATCCATGACACTAAAACCTACAAATCAAGCCAGAAATCTTGGCTTTCAATAGTCACACAAAGACAATAACTAAATCAGCCTACTACCACCTTAAAAACATAGCAAGAATTAAAGGATTTCTGTCTAAAGAAGATGCAGAAAAACTTGTCCAGGCTTTCATTTTCAGCAGTCTGGACTATTGTAACAGAGTCTTCACAGGTCTGAGTAAAAAATCAATCAGACAACTGCAGCTCGTCCAGAACGCTGCTGCCAGAGTTCTCACCAACACCAAGAGAGTGGAGCACATTATACCAGTGCTTAAGTCACTGCACTGGCTTCCTGTGTGTCAAAAGATAGACTTTACAATTTTGTTACTTGTTATAAAGCACTAAATGGTCTTGGGCCTAAATACATCTCTGATCTACTTGTACGTTATGAAGCACCCAGACCCCTCAGATGATCTGGAACAGGTTTACTCAGTGTTCCCAGGATCAAAACCAAACAAGGTGAAGCAGCCTTTAGTTTCTCTGCTCCCCACCTGTGGAAAAAAAAAAAAAAAAAATATCCGAGGTCAGCTGAAACTGTCAACTCATTTAAATCAGGGCTAAAAACACTACTGTTTACTGCAACTTACCAGTGAAGTAGATATGTGACTTATTGTTAGAATAATCTGTAGCTATTGTTTTTATATTTGTCAGCTGTTGCTTTTGCTTTATGTTTGCTTTCTAAATGCATTTTTGTAATGTTTTTAACTATATATTGTCTTGCTTTTAGCCTTTGTCTTTAATGATCTGCAATTTTTGTTTTATTTTAATGTATTTCTAAGTTCTTGTAAAGCACCTTGAATTGCCTTGTGTATGAATGGTGCTATACAAATAAAATTGCCTTGCCTTGCCTTGGCAAAAACAGGTTAAAAAACAGATTATTGCATAAGGGAGTTGATCGTGGGAAGGTCGACCACTTGAAATGTTGTCTTATTTGTGCCTATATCTGTATATTATGACAGACAGATGGGTAGGGTACTACATGCCAGAGCCTGGGGTGAGGAAGAAATACATGAGGCATCCTCAAGTTGGCACCAAATGCCCTGCGGGGAGGTGAACCACAGCAGCAACTTGTGCATGTTTGCAGCCCAATAGTAGCATAGGAGGTTGGGTAAACCCAGTCTGCCTGATGATCTAGATCACTGCAAAGAGGCTCTACAGGTTCTAGGGATTTTAGCTGTCCATGTGAATGTGGAGATGATGGAGTGAATAGATTTGAAAAATGCTCTGGGCAAGAAGATAGGAATACACTGGAAACCATATAAATACCTAGGTAATACATTCATCTTGATTGTTTTCACTCTTCCTGCCAGAGAGAGGGGTAAATGACTCCACCTTTGTAAGTCTGATTTAATTTTTGTTGTCAGAGCCGCAAAGTTTTGTTCTCGTAAAGAATGAATGGAACGTGTAATAACGACACCCAGGTACTTGAACCCTGATTTGGAAAGCTGAAATGGAATTGATCACAGTGACATTACTAAGGCAATCTGGTTAATAGGGAAGCACTCACTTTTTTGGATGTTCAATTTATACCCAGAGAAGGTCCCAAAAGAGTTCAAAATCGACAGAATATAAGAAATACTAGAAACTGGGTTACGCACATATAGAAGTAGGTTGTCTGCGTACAACAAAACTGTGTGTTCCGTTCCCCACTGCTGAACACCTAAGAATCTTTTTTCTGTTTTTCAGTGCTATTGAAAGCGGCTCAAAGGCGGTCGCGAATAAGAGTGGGGAAAGCGGGCACCCCGGGCGTGTTCCATGAGAGAGAAGGAAAGGTTTAGAGTGGTGGGTATTTGTACACATTGACGCTCGAGGGGAAGTATAAAGCAATCGGACCCAGAAAATGAAGCTATGCCCGAAGCCAAACCGCTGCAAAGTGGAGAACAGATAGGCCCACTCCACTCAAAGGCTTTCTCGGCATCAAGAGATAAAACCACTTCCGAGCCAGATGGAGAAGATTGAGTATGAATGATGTCAAGAAGCCTCTGAATATTAGTGAATGAGTGCCGCTATCTAATAAATCCTGTCTGGTCCTCAGCTATGGTTGAGGATAGAATAGATTCTAATCTACGGGCAAAGACCTTCGCAAGTATTTTTACATCAACTGGTAGGAGTGATATTGGACGGAAAGAAGAGCAACTGGAGGAGTCATTGTCCTTCAGAATTAAGAAGATAGAGGCCTGTGTAAGAGTGTGTGGCAGAGAGCCCTGCTGGTACGAGTGCTGAAACATCTCTAACAGTAATAGAGCCAATTTCCCTGAAAATTTCTTGTAAAATTCCACTGGGAATCCATCAGGTCCTGGAGATTTCCCATTGTGCATCAACTGAATTGCTTCAGTTACCTCAGAAAGTTTTAAGGGGCTGTCTAGTATTTGTTGGTCATTGGCTGAGATCTTAGGCATGTCTAGCTATGCAAAAAATTGGGACAGATGAGTCTCATTATTGGGATACTGTGATGTGTAGAGTCATCACTGATCTCACAGAGGTAATTGTTCCTGCACTATTACAAATTTGAGTGATCTGGTTTGAAGTAGTCCTTGCTTTCAGCTGTTAGGCCGGGAGGCAGCCAGCTTTGTCTCCAGACTCGTACAGCTCGAGAACGCAACAATAGTTGTTCAGCCTCTCTTGTTGACAAAAAGTCAAGCTCTGTTTGGAGTTTCAGCCATTCCTTATACAGATCAGGTGAAAGGTTAGCTGAATGGCGACAGTCTATGCTGGCGATATTGTCCTCTAATCCTTTTTGCCGTGCTCTACGGCGTTTATTAGCATGGGATGTGTATGAAATAATTTTGCCTCTAATAAATGCTTTTAAGGTTTCCCATAACCGAGTAGAGGGTGTGTCTTCTGTCTTATTAGTTTCCAGAAAAAAGTCAGTGGCTTCTGAGACATATGTGCAGAAGTTGACATCTGACAGCAAGAGTGGATGAAAGCGCCAGAGCTTAATGATAGTCCACTCAACATGTACTCAACTCTATGCTGATGTGAGGATGGGTGAAGACCATCAGTTCACAAAACAATCCTGGAGTTTCAGCAGAAAACAAGGTTGCAACCAATGGCAGTGAATGGAGACCATGGATAAAATGTAAAAAAAGAACACAAAACAAACACAACATGTCTCCATCCTGCTCGTGTGGTGTAATCCAAGTGTCCGTGAGCCGCCACATTAAAATTTAACCACAAAAGACGCCATTTACACCATGTTTTAGCCGAAATGTCAACTGTAGCTTCCCAGGTAGCATGGCGTCCATGTATTGCGAGACTTCGTGTATCTCGCGAGATGGATTGCGAGACTCCGTATATCTCTTAATGGATGCACGTGTGAAAATATTGCGAGATATACGAAGTCTCGTGATACATCGACGCCATGTTTACATACAAGTTTTCTTTTGGTCTTAGCAAATTACCTTAGACTAGTTTGAACCACCAATAAACATTGCTTCATAAGTATAACATGTGAATAAACAGTATTAATAAAGTACCAGTGAAACAATATCTCCCAGAGACAAAACTTTATCTTAGCAGTAACCATGTAAACAAACATGATGCTAAAAGACGTTAGCAAAATTAGCCCATAGCAACCAGCTGCTGGGTCATATAGCCCATAGCAAAATATAGTTAAATGTTCAAGTTTACTGTACTAGGGCTTCATCCATAAAGATTTAAGGTGATAGGTGACACCGGGTGATGTACCATGAATGATAAACCTCAGGCTTCGGATCGTGGTGCATCAAGTTGGGCCAACGACTCCCCTTGGTGGGCCCCTGCGAAGTCGTAGGCCTCCTCGAGAGAGGAGAGTCCCTAGCATGATCATTAGCCTAGCTGGGAAAAGCAGAGCTGGTTTGAGACCGAGGTTGTATAGTCTTGACATGACTTCCCGATATTTTGTATCCTGCTTGAGGACCTCCAGAGTGTAGGTCCGAGTCTGGACCCAGACGCCATCCTATACGGACCCGGCGCACTGTGTTTTGTACATTGGGGTGGGTACTAAAATTCGGTATTAAATGGTTGAATTATTTAAGACCAGAGTATTGATAAGTTCTGACGTTTAAGTTTTGATGTAATTTATTATCACACAGCTGCAGCACCTCTCCTCTCTGTGCCACTGCATCTCCTCCATACACACATACAGTACACACACACACACACACAGAGGAGGTCAGTGTGTTTCTCTTACCCTGTCTGTGTCTGATCTGTTGACTTTCTTCATCAGTAGGATGTTTTATAAAGTCACCCCAAAACCCAACTTGCGTTTTATTTTTTCCATGTAATTCACCCGCAATTCAGTTTTCACAGCAGCAGAGAAGCTGCATGGAGGAGAGTTTATTAAAACAATCGAAACTCACATGATGCTGAATGACACCAACCAGCTGCACTTATAAGATTAAACAACTGTATGAAGAGGCTTTTACATTAAACAGGAGAGTCTGTGTTTCTCTGTCAGAGTGTCACATCATGCTGTTCACAGTCTGCTGACAGACTGCGAAAGATCGCGCGAGTTTTATTATTTTATCAGAAACAACGGAAACAAATTTCACGAGAGTTTTGCAAATAAAGGGTTCCCTTCTAGTCACGATCGAGAGCGGTGCACTGCTCCAAAAATAGACAATCATGTCGTGGTACAGATGTTTTAATGTGACAAGCCACCATAAATAAAACAGTTTATTCACTGAACCACAGAGAGTTACTGAAACACTGATCACTGACCTGCTGTGATAGAAAAAGTACTCAGATCCTTTACTTCAGTAAAAGTAAAGTTACTTTTCTTTGTAATTTTACCTTCGCAATTAATAGTTGTTCGTGTAAGAGACCTGTCATTTTCCATATCACCATTGCTCTTGGACAAAGCAAAAGTAATGTCATAGAAAAAATTGCAGAACACGCAATATTTCTTATCCAATTACTCGATTAATCGTCAGAATAATCAATAGATTTCCTGGATGACTAAAAGAATTGATAGCTGCAGCCTTAGTTGAGACTGTTAAGTCAAGATGTTAAACAGTTAACATAGAAGAAGGAAAATTCAAGCTGTAAGCACTTTATTTTAAGGTGCACTATTTTTCAAAAACTATTTCATTTTTCTCTATTTTATTTTTAAATGCATATCTGTATAGATCAATGTTAAGTGACAATAAATATTGTCAAAATGTTTTTTGTCAAAAATTTTATGTTAAACTATATTCTAAGTTCATCTAATGAATCATTTGGTTTCTTCAGGTGTCAGGATACTTTTCAAACTCACAGCATTATCAAATTATATATCATGATAAATATCGATATTGATCAATACAGGAAAAATTATCGTGACAACATTTTTTGCCATAACGCCTAGCCCTAGGTCTGTGTGCCCAGTCCACTTCGGGAGGAGACTGCAAAGTTTGTCTGCTGAGCACCTCACGAGCAGGTCCGAAAAGAAGGCCGTTGGTCAGGGACCCTCGATTGACTCCAGTAAGCCGATAATTCTGATGTTATTCCTTTGGCTCCGGCCCTCTAGGTCCACGGCCTTGGCCGTGAGCTTGGTGTTGCTATCAGCCAACGCCACGCACCTTTCCTCCAGTGTGTGCATCCGCTGCTCCAGTGCATCAGCATTCAACTCTGTTGAGGTGATATGTTGGTCGTGCTTATGTACTGTGGCCTGGGTTTGGGTCAATTTCTTTGCAAGGGACGAGAAAGCCACTTTAAACTCGGCTGAGATGGTCGATCTGTGCTCTTCCAGCAGGCTTGTTATACTAGCTACACATGTACTGCTACATGTAGCATGAGCGTTGTCTTTTTTATCATTGTCCTTCTTCGTGTTTTTAGCCAATTTAGAAGCCATCTCATCGATATCTCCAGACTGTAATGTTTGTAGCTCGTCTGAGAGTGTTTTAAACGTGGGATGATGAAAGTGTAACTTTAAAAACAAAGTTTTGGGAGAGCGAGACTAATGCAACCCCTACATCGCGGTTCACCGGAACTCCGGTAAGACTTAATCTGTGCATACATGAACGTTCCTGACCATTCCTCCTAATTAATCAGCCTGAGTCATTTTTGAAGTAAAACATCCAAATTCTTTGATTCCAGCTTCTTAAATGTGAATATTTTCTGGTTTCTTTACTCCTCTCTGACAGTAAACTGAATATCTTTGAGTTGTGGACAAAACAAGACATTTGAGAACTTCATCTCAGAATTGGGAAACACTAATCAATATTTTTCACCATTTTTCACCATTTTATGGACCAAATAATCAATCGATCAATCATGAATATAATGGACAGACTGATCAGCAGCCCTAATCTTGATGCATGTTATTGCAAATATACACACATAATACAATTCTTTATAAATGAGGAATAAATGCATTTAGGCCTAGTTAACAGGACATCTCATTGGTTTTATTTCCTCTTATCAGGAAAACAAAATGGAACATTTTAGACTACTGAATTTCAAGAATATAATTAAAACATGACTCAATTTCTCCCATAGTCTCTTATTTTTGGTGACCCAAATAAAATCTCTGGCGACCAAGTATTTGGGAATGACTGATCCACACCGGCAACTGCTCAGCATGCATATGCAGCTTATATGGCTAAGAGGAAATTTAGTCTGATAAGAATAGATAATGAAGGCTTGTTTAGAAAGGAAACTAATTTCAATGTGTGACACGTAAAGCAGTGGTAGAAGGAGTATCCAGGGTTTTTTACTTAAGTATTAATGTAATAATACTCCATCACAAGTAGGGTTGTGCCGATTGTCTTACACTCTTGAGAGACTCTCTCTGCACTGCTCTCCAAACTTAAAATCATGGAATTGATCAACTGGTCTCTCAACGCAATTGACACCATCTTCTCGACGAGAAGCCTAGGTTCGGGGGAACCAACTTGCCCTGCCGGAACGTTCGCAGCTGGCTACACGATGGACGCATGGGAGAGGTGGCGGGTCGTGTGTCTGGCAGCTCTTTCCGTGGAGGACGTTGAAGACATCTACCTATTCGGAACCATGATTACAGGTCTTTTGCTGATTGGATTAGGCATTGCCCTGATTTATCGAGGAAACCAGAAAACGGTGACAGCTGTCCAAAGCCCCATAAAGCTGCCCGATATGATTGAAGCAGTGGGCAGAGCTGTTGGTGCTCAGACTGTGGTTATTAATCGCAACAGGGACAATATCCTGGAGATTATAAACCGCAACAGGGATAACATCGTGGAGAAGCTTTCGGCTTTGCAAAGGCAGGTGGATCGACTTGGAGACCAGAATGGACAAACAGAGTAGTGAGTAAAATTGGAATACCACTACTCGCCCCAAGCCCAAACAATCCTAATCTTATCTGCTTTCGGCTCCCTCAACTGGCACTGGCCTTGGCCAAGGCCGCTGCTAGAACAACATTCCCAGGAGAACATTGTAGCGAGACGCTCTCTGCATTCCTTCCCCCACCCCCCTCACGAACACCTGTGGATGTTGACTCTGACTGGACTCGATCAGGGTTGTCTCCATGGCAATCGCTGTGTTATCGCTATGA